>MU159248.1:16049-48430 GCA_015888305.1 Antheraea pernyi | reverse complement strand
GTCTTCTCGCTGACAATATTTAAATAATTAAGAAATGAAGTCATGCGCCATTTGTAGCTGTCTCGTTTCTTGAGTAACTCTTTTTCTTCGGACATTTTGAGTCTCGACTGAATCCGTGAATTTCTTGACGATCCCTTACTTGATAATTATATCAATTAATTTCATTGCTTTTGCTATCCGGTACGATAAGGACCATGTATATATTAATGGTGGATCTTCGGATTCAAAGAAAAAAGAAAAGATGAGATATGCTACATTCAATATAATTTTATACATACGAAAAATGACAATGTCAGATTAAAAGAATAACATTATAATAATTATATGACCAAGAAGTTTGTAATATACTCTTGAACAACTACTGTCTATTAATCCTTCAAAAAGAATGTGTGTTTGAATTTTTTTTGTATTATATTTTATTTTAACTTTATTATTTTTGATAGTTTACTTGTAACTCCAGAACACTAATTACTTTTTGAGAATAAAATTATTAAGTTCATGTTCTAATTTATTAATATGATTCAGAGTTTGCTTATGAGTGTCACTATAGTGATTCATAGATGTTTATTTGTTTATCGTAAAGAATCAAAAACAGTCACATAAAAAAGAAGCTAAAACATACATGCAAATACTTAAAATGGTTATTAATTATATAATTACAGCATTTATTAACATAAAGTACGATGCGGAAGACAATAAAAGTAGAAGATACAATTATGAAAAGATTAAAAAGGAACAAGACAAAAAAATAAAACAATTTGATATCGTATAATAACTTAAAAACTAAGGAAAAAATCATGAAGAAATTAATTAAATGAAAAACTAATTTTAGATTTGAAATAAAATAGTGAATTGTTAAATAAATCTATCGTGTGATCTTTTTGATAGTCTGGGAACGATGGAGATTGGTTCTGTTGTCTTTGTGACCAAATAAAGAGACTGGATATCTAAGTAGTCTGGAAAGCACATTAATGTTAAATCGATTCAAAAGTTGTTACATCTCAACGTGGTTATTGAAGAGTTTATATAAAAATGTTAAGTTTATGTTAATGCCTCTTGCAGTTCATCACGCTGAGCAAGAGTGTTCATCAACTCAATATGCAATTCAGCTGGTTTACTTTTTAATTCTGTGGTTTTTTAAAAAAAAAAATTTTCATTTTAATCTCACTGTCGTCACGTTTGTGCAGCAACTGCTGACACAGATGCTTTGAGTTCCGTTACAGTTAATTTTAGCTTATTCTTTGGATCCTGTACTGTGGCCTTGCAGGTCATGATTACTTTGCTTATGCTAGTAACACCATAGCTCTTAAAAAACAAGTACCAAAGCTGAATTACAAGCAGGGAACAAAATAATGTGAGACAGTATTCGAAATGCAATAAAGAAATTTATTGTTTCAGGAAGGAAGTCATAGCAGTAGTGAATGAATGAGTAAAACTTGAGCGCTAAATAGTAATAATAATAATAAAAAAGCCTTTTATTCAGACCAACTTATTATTTATTTACAAAGTATTAAAACCAAAAACTATGAGTATATTAAATATATCTTAATTTATACTAATATTTAATAATTTTTTGTAGATCTGTTTGCCAATTGGCAAAGGCATCCTCAAACCTTTTCCATTCCTGTCTATCTTGGGCTACTCTATTCCACGTTACTCCTGCAACTTGCCTAATGTCATCATCCCACCTTTTCTGTGGTCTGCCTCTTTTCCTTTCCCCTTCTCTAGGGTACCACCCTGTCACAATTTTGCTCCATTTCTCTTGGCCTCTTATCAAGTACCCCGCACATTGCCATTTGAGTCTTCTGATTTTGGATGTTATATCTATGACCTTCGTCTTTTTCCTGGTGACATGGTTTTTTATTCGATCCGACCTATTCAGATTTAGCATACTTCTTTCCATTGCATGTTGACAGATTTCTAGTTTTCTAGTCGGTATTTTTTGTTAAAGTCCATGTTTGGCTGCCATACATTAAAACAGGTAGTACGCAGGATTTGAAAAGTTTTTTCTTTACATTGATGTGAAGACTTTTGTCTTTCATGGCCTCTCTCAGACTCCAGTATCTCTTCCAGCTATTTGTTATTCTTGTCTCAACTTCTTTGAATATAGGATCCTCTTGTGTTATTAGCTGTCCCAGATAGATGTAAGATCGTCCGTGAAATCGATTTGGTTATTTCCTAAACTTATGATGGTTTTCTTCCCGTTTGTCATAACTTTTGTTTTCTCTGGGTTAACTTTAAACCCATCTTCTCGCTTTCATACACTAGTTCATTAATTATTTGTCGTATGTTTTCCGGTGATTCAGCAAATAACTCTATATCGTCTGCGAACCTCAAGTCCTCCATCGACATTGATTCCGAGGTTTTCCCAGTTAAACTTCCTAAAGATTGTTTCAAGAACCGCTGAGAATAATTTTGGGGATAAGGGGTTTCTTTCTTACTCTAAATAGTTTACCTTTTTTTTCTAGTTGGATTCTCGCAGTACTATGGCTATATACATTTTTTATTAAGTGGATATATTTTTGTTCGATTCCTTGTTCCTGTAGGGACTTCCATATCTTTTCGTGGTGTAAGTAGTCGAATGCTTTGGTATAGTTGATGAAAGCAATGTAGTACTCGCGCTGGTAGGCTTTATACTTGGCTAAAATCTGGCGGACAACATGAATATGATTGATTACCGAATAGCCTTTCCGAGAACCCGCCTGTTCAATGGGTTGATGTTCATCTAGTATTCCTTCTATCCGTTTTAAAATGATCTTGGCAAATATCTTATATATGTTAGACATGAGACTTTTGTCGGATTAGACGGTAGTTTCCGATGTCGTGTTTGTCTCCCTTTTTATATAGAAGGATAATATTTGATTCCGTCCATTGCTGTTGAATAACTTGTGTGTCTATGATATCTTTAAACATTATTGTGAGGATCGGTGTGATAGTCTGTTTGTTTTGTATTAAGATCTCGTTGTTTATACCATTGGGTCCGGTTACTTTGTCTCTCCGTTGTGTATCTATTGCTTTCTCTATTTCTACATGAAGGATTGTGGGGATATCTGAGGTCTCTGCCAAATTTATTTCTTCTCGCGAGATGTCATTGTAATCATACAATTCTTTATAATAGGATGTGGCAATTTCTAATATGTATTTTCTGTCGTGGTTCCATTTTCCTCTCTTGTTTTTGATTTTTACTACCCAGTCTATAGATTTCGTTAGTTCCTTGTACGCTTTTTTGACACCATCCGTTTTTATTATGTGTTTTTCAATAGCCTCCATTCTACTTCTGTTCCTATCTATTCTTATGTTTTTCTTTATTAATTTCTGTAAGTTGTTTTCTTCTATCCTTTTTGTCTTTTGTGTTAATTGAGTGGCCCCTTTGTTCTAGCAATTCTATAGTGGTAGTTGTAAGCCATTGTTTCTGTTCCCTATTGGTATTTGCAGCGAGTTTTGATTCAGTTTTAATAATATTCTCTATCCAGTTGTATTTTTCCTGTATATTTAGGTTCTTTACGTTTTCTTTAAAGTTTGTGAATTTATCTCTAAGGCTGGCTGTTAATTGTTCCATTTGATGTTTTCCGAGCTTTACCTCTACAGGTTCTTATCTTGGTCTCCGTTTTCTTGATTGTGTTGTTTTTATTTATGCCCTGATTAACCTATTATTGGTGTTGAAGTTGAATTGGTTAATGACTTTGAAGTTGCTGAAATAAGTTTTCTTGTTAGTCATGAAGAAATCAATTTTATTTCTCGTTTTCCCGTCTTCACATTCTTTTCTTACTTTTCTTATATATAGTATTTAAAATAGTAAGGTTATTTTATAGTGTGAAGTTCATAATTTTTTCCTCATTTCTGCTTCTGGTTTTGTTGGAGTATGTGAATGGGAGTAGTGCGTTTTCACCAGAACGTTTGTCACCAAGATTGCCATTGAAGTCTCCCATTACTATTAAGTTTTTATGAGCGTGATCGCGGATGGCTTTATTTAATTTAAGATTAAATGTATCTATTGTTTTTTCATCTGACTGTTCTGTAGGTGAGTACACTTGTATAATAGACCATGAGTCTTGGTATCCTGGTAGTTTTAAATTCATTATTGCTGTGCGTTCCGAAATGCCTATAGATCCTTCTATACAATCTGTCAGGCGTTTCTTTACAATAAAGCCAACCCCATGCTGGCCAGGAGTGGTGCCTATATAGTATAGTAAAAAAATCGGATTCGAATAAATTCTTTCTCCCAGTCGTCTCACTTCGCTAAGGCCAACGATGTCCCATTTGATATGTTCTAGAGTGTAGGTTAATTGTATTACATTTTCTTCATTTTTCAAAGTAAGGGTATTTAGTGCTGCAATCAATTGCTTGACGATCTTGTCCTGCCTGAACACTCAGTCTGCTCGGTAAATAGTTATCGAGTCTGACGATAACATGTGACTGAAAATGCATGCGTCATAATGACCTATTAAAGGGTTTAATACTTCATCGATTTGTATTATTTTATCTTTTTTAGTTTACTTCGTTCTGAATTGGATTCACCAGAAGCATTGTCATTGCCCTTATACATATATTTACAAATATATTTACTGCATTACATTGTGCACTTTTCATCTCTCATACATACAGATTTGGGATTAAGTAAACCGCCTGAACCATGCATCATGTTTTACAACATATTTGTGTAATTTAGAATGTCTTTTATTGTTAGGAATCTCCGCAGATACAACTTTATCGATATCAGTAGCATTAACAATTTTATCTTATTCATTTAATGTGTAGTCATTGGACCTATTCTGTGGTTTAAAAAACCATGTATTTTAAAACCATTCATACAGTCCATTTGTAACTGTATCGGAAACTTTAGCTTCTGAGCTAACCATAGCAAACGATGAATTGTATTTGAGAATGTTTTAAAAGTAATTTTTTGATTTATTTTTTATTGAATCATTATTTGAAGTGAGTCCATCATAAAAATATTTGAAAATATTCATATTGGCTTACGGAGGCACTTTGGCGGCATTGCGTCGACTTCTTCATTATTATTTTGTAGAAGTTGTTGCTGGGATTTAATATCTAAAATTGACATATTTATTCTAGTTATTGCTTGAGAACAGGCTATATGCACAGTAAAGTGATTTTTTTTAAATCTAGGATCTAATATTGTCGCAGCAGCTAACAAATGCACTTGTTCGACACTTCCAGTTATTTTTAAGCCATTCAGAATTAAAGTTCTTCTTTTAGCACTAATTTCAGTTACAGTTGTCATTGTATTATATGTTTCGGTCAGACAAGATTGGAATAATTTTATTGGCTGTAATATAATCTTCTTTAGTCAATACTTCTAATGGTCCCAATATATTTATAACATCTTTTATGAATTCTAACTGTTGTGCCGTTACTATTGTCGTCGCTTTAGAATACTTAGTGTAATACTGGCGCAATTATTTGGGATAATTCAACAAAATGTTCTAACTGATGGAAAACAGAATTTCATCTGGTATATACAGACTGAATAAGCCCCAAAGGCTTCGTTTGGTGATCCTGAACTTTCTTTAAAGAGTCATCGACATTTGTATTATGCTTAAAATATGTGGTAGTATCTTTGAAAGGTGTTAGTAAATTCTGGGCTTCTTCCAGTTCATCTTTATTGTCAAATGTTTTTGATGCCACTAAGTTTAATGTGTGGTTAAAACATAGCATGTGTTTATTTTTTCCATAAACATTTGTGACAGCTTTAACGATATTTACACCAGTGTCCGTGATAAACGCTACCACTTTGTTACTTACGATGACCCATTTTTCTGTCATATTAATTATTACTTGTGCTAACTAGTCAGCATTGTGTGGTTCTGTTAGAGTTGTTATACCAACAATTATGCTCATTAATTTATTTCCATATATACAAGTTAAGTCTACGTAGCTTTGACTATTATGCGAGTCAGTTCAAACATCTGCAGTTAAAGATAGTGCTTCTACTTCTTGTATTTTTAATTTAAATTGTGTCAAAAGAATGTCATATCTATCATTAATCATATGGGTAGTTGTATTTCTGGCTGGAACTTTATATAGTGGTGCCACTACTTTAATTAAATAATGGTGTTCCGTATTCGATACTTCTTGCTGGTTAAGTTGCAATAGTAATGTAAAATCATAAGCCTAACTGATGGAACCGACGGAAGTACTGAACAAATGTCGACATTGACATCGACATAACATTACTGGGCGCATCCCTATTTGACATGCAAAACGGTCGAATTAAAATCTGACATTACGCTTCTGAGTGTTCGGCTGCAAGCAGTAAAGTTAAGTGTCTCCGCGCCGTGCGCCTTAATAAAGGTTTTATTAAGTGCTGGAGACTTCGTAAGGCTCCATCACGTTAACTACGCCACTACAGGGAAACTGGACGTTCCGGAAAACCGGTAAGTGGTTTTTTCATTATTCATTGCAGACCTTTTCTAGCTTGGGGTACACGAATACTGGGTGTAATCTCTACAGTCCTAGGTCCTTCGAAGGCTCGTAGCCTACCAGCTCATTAGTAGGTGTCGATTAACCTACATATTGTTTAATTTCGAAATAAAAACGATTGCGGTGTAGTGTCTTACATAACGTCGAGGACCGTCGGTAGTGTTTCTAATTATACGACCACCACTGTATGTATTTCTCTGCTTTTGGAAGATAATAAATTTGAAATAGACTAACTTCTAAATATCTAAAACTTTCAACTAAATGTAACTATAGAACATAGAGACTTCTGAATTAAACAAAGAAAGAGAAGAACGATGTGTGGAAATAAAGCAGATTTATTAGAAGTGGAAATAAATAAATTTTGACACTATATAGATGATGGATAAAATTAATTGCAAAAGGCTTACAGACGTACAAATATGAATAGATTAAACAATTGCATTCATTAATTGCCTATTCATTACTAGTGATTAATTGTCAATCTTTCAATGGTTGTAGGTACTCATCATTACTATTGATTGTGTTCATCTTCAAGAACTGTGCCTTCTTCATATTGCCTTACTATATACTTCCTACTATACCAGGTGAAATGTTAAACACTAGCAGTATTCTAGGATATGACACTTCATGGATACACTTAATATATACAAAAATAATATCAAAACAGATACTAATAAACAACCAAGAAAACCTAAGTTAAAGTTTGTTCTAAGAGTTTCAAAAGTATAAACATAATCGTAATAAACCTAGGTGAAATGACCGGTGCCGACAGCTGTGAGGAGCGACTCGGAGTTAATAACTTCTGATAATAAAATGGACAATAAACCCTTTTTCGTTTCATACGTTCCCGAAATCACCCGACGGTCATAGACACTATGCTTTAACATAGACGCGTAGAGGATTGTGTATAATTTTTGTATATTTGTAGATAATTAGGTCAAATATTAAGCAGCTAATTTTTAATTTGATTTAGAATGAGAATCGAGTGCAGAGTATCCTCCATTAATATTGTTACTGTCTAAACATTCAGCTTGTATATGACCAACATGGATTTAAAGTGCTAGTTTGTTATAGCATATGTTACCTTTGCAGGACTGCGGCTGAATCGGTAAGTGAGGTGGTGTGTGGGTGGTGGTGGATCAGCGAGGGGTTCCGTCAAGGGTTTCACATAGAGCTGGTGTCGCTCCGAGACTCGCTGGCCCGCCGGCGAGTACGCTGCATCACCGCGACCAGCTGGCAGCGGAGATAGACTGCATTCCTGGACATATAAGATATATGCCTCGTTACATTTCAAAATGACCTAAATCCAATTTTCGGCCGTTTCTAATATATTACGTTATTTTTCAAAATCTTAAATTTTTTACATGTAAAATATGAAGATTATAGAGAAAACTAAAAACCTTATAGACTACTTATTTGGGCCATATTGAAAACTTCTTTAGCCCTATTTTGATTTGAAAGTCGATCAAACGAAAAAGGGACATTAAAAAGAGACAAAGATATAAATTTACAAGATTTAACATCGCCGAGAATGAGACAGAATACATTATACAGTGTTTCTTATATTCGCGGTCTCTTGATTGTATAGTGCACTATCTATTACTTACTCTAGTTTAAGCGTTGTACGTGTTTACGTGTACGCATTACGAAGCCTTATCGTAGGTTTTTACTTTAACTTTTTTTTTAAGATACGTTAAACGATAACATTTAATATACAACTTAAAGTTAAGTCTACAGTCCTGAATCTCAAGTAATATCTGTAGGAAATATTTATAAGTGCTTGATAAGAGATTTCCAATTTAAGATTAATATTTAATTAGGCATATTCTTTTCTGCCTGCAGCTTCTTTTAGGAGTTGTACATATATGAGTGGTAGTAGAACATATAATATTTGCTTAGCTAAATACTATCCCCGAGTTGAAAATCTGTTGATGAATACCCAGCAGCTGCACTTAACACATAAACTCTTCTAATCTTAGCGTGTTACCAAATTTGGATATGTTATCATCTACTATCAGAGGTTGTGTGTGATCAAGCAATAGTTTTGGCTTTGTGTTTGAATAATGTATAGATGCGTTCGTGTAACCAATTATTAACGTCAGTGCCGAATTAATTAATTGTATAAGTTTAGTTTATATTAAAGAAGTCATATACTATAAGTTTCTAAGGAGAAGATAACCAATGTCAACTTCAATTAGGTACTATTTGTCAAAACTATACAGCCAGCAACAAAAAAAATACGTTTTTATTATAAGACATATAGATTTAATCATTTAAATTACTATAATATAAAAATGAAAACATTTTTAGACAAATATATAGAGCGACTGTTTATTCGCTAGCAATATTTTTACAGGGTAATCATTAGTCGATTCTCGTTCTAAACCAATTGACTGAATTATCCCGAGAAACGCAAAACTAATATATACTCAACATCAGGTGATTAACGCAAAAACGAACTGGTGTAATAAATGAATAACGCCCTGCCGTGCAGTCTGGCCCACCTCCCACACCTCGATTCGCGCCCCGGTTCCCATTGTTCGACTGTGCGGCGTTTTCACGATAAGCAGTTACGTAATGATTAACCTTGAAAAGGGGCTCCTTTGAAGTTGTTCATTGAAGCTAGGCCTTATTTTTTACGTATTAAAAGTATCGTTGCCCATACTTTTATAGGTTTTAGAACAAACTTTAACTAAAGTTCTCTTTGTTGTTCTTACTATTTGTTTTGATATTATTATTTTTTGTTTTGATATTATTATTTTATATGTCAAATGTGACCATGAACTACCACAGGATTGAAGGATGTAATCATTCACCTGGTATATAACATAACTAAAATCTAGTTAAAATTTTATTTTAGAGTAACATGGTAGACATACTTGTATGTTCGCTGTAGTTTTAAAAAGCGGTAGCGGTAATGATAAACTGCATTAATGAATGTGCTTCTTTATATTAATAATATAATTTTAAACCTTTATATAAATTTAGGGCCTGAAATTTATGTGTATTGTAGTGTGTAACATGACAAAGCATAAATGAATTGCACATGTTATTATTTTTCCGAAAATACATTATCTACAACTATTGAGTGCCAAATGTGGAACAAGTAGATTGTGTTTGACAATTAGCGTCTTATTTGAACAAATAGTACCTATATGCGAAAATTATACTCACATCTTTATGTTTTCCCGTAAACCGTAGAGCAAAGTTTTGCATGCATTGTACATAAACCTTGTTGTAAAAATTTATCAAGTCACCTCTTTCCGGGGAACCTGAAAATTTATATTATAATAAAATTAGATAATTCTACAAGAAATATTATAAAATGGTAGGTTTGTGCGTGGTAGTAACGAATGGACATTTTGCAAAAGGCACTTGCGACTCCCCTGGTGTTGCTAGTGTCTATGGACGGTGGTAATCACTTACAATCAGGTGACCCACCTATTCGTTTGCCTCCATTTGACATTAAGAAAAACCTTTCCTTATGCGATGCATATTATGGCAAAAATATATTGTTTTTCCAGCAAATAATATGAGTTATAAAATAATGTTCGAAGCATTTTTCGTGGTGGGGGTCATTCATCGGTGCCCCTATGGCGCTGTAGGCAATTATTGCGATTGTCTTTTTTTTTAAACAATCGTCCTTCGGTTGCTAAGTAATATTATAGTAACAATTGCATTATTCAATAATTGATCAGTGCCATATTTACTATAATTATGTAGTCTTAGAATTGACCGCGCGTCCGGTCACCCCTATGGCAGTCAATGTGTTAAATGCATTATCAATTTTGCATACTTGTTGTCAGCAATATAGAAAAGGACATACGAGTCATTTTTTTATGCCAAAGGGCAGCACACAGGCAGGCGGCCTGTCTGATGTTAAATCGTTACCGTCACCTATGGTCAACTACAACACCAGGGGCGTAATTTTTATGTTGCCATGTACTTTTCATTCAGAAAAACGGTGCTCTTATCAAGGGATCGCTTAAGTCTACATAAACGTGAGCGATGCAACGTACTAAAGATAGAATTTATATAAAACTTACTGTCACCAGTGCTCTGTTTGATCAACACAGATCTATAGACATGATTATCCGCTAGGGGGCGTTGTCGGTAGCAACGCATAATTTCCGCAAATGTCCTCTCTACTTGATTACTTTGATTGTTTGAAACCTGAAATTCAGGAAAGAGTTAATTGAAGTTGATTGAAATGTAAATGGTTATTTTAAATATCTATAATAATATTGTTTTCGTATCCGTCTGTATGTTCCCTTAGTTCTTTTAAACTACGTAACGGATTTTAATATAGTTTAGGGAATTTCTTCCCAAAGGTTTGTATACCAGGTGAAAGGTTAGACACTCGCAGTATTCTAGGATATGATACTTCATGGTCACATTTAACACATGAAATAATAATATCAATAACAAATATTAATAGACAACAAAGAGAACCTTAGGTAAAGTTTGTTCTAATAATTTTAAAAGTATGCATAATAACTTAAATATACCTAGACTGAATGACCGGTGATAAAACCTGCGAGCGGCTACCCGAGTTAATAACTTTCGATAATAAAACAGACAATAAACCTTTTTGTTTGTTCAAACTTCGAAAAATTATGATTTGTTGGTTGGTTGGCTTCACTTTCTTCACCTTCACACTTCACCCGACGTACATTGACACTCTGCTTTAACATAGACGCTTAGAGGAATAAGTATAATTTCAATCAACCTATTTTTTAAATTAATTTATAACGAGAATCGAGTGCAGAATGTTGTCCATAAATATTGCTACTGTCTAAACATTCACCTGGTATAATACATAAATGATATATTTTTAATATTGTGTGCTAATCACGAAGTAAGAAGCAGTTTTCAGGGGTTTATATTGCTAACAACGCATTGCTAAGATACATAAAAATAATTTACTGTGTATTGTACATCTTAAAAAAATACCTACAGAAAAATTCTTGCTGGCATATGCCTATCTTATGAGAATAACACACAGTAATCATTTGCATCTTTTAGATGTTATTCAAAAATAACTGATCACTCGCGACGCTATTTAGTACAATTATTAATCCTTATCCAAATCATATTTTTATTACATTTGGTATTTAATGTAGATGAAAATTACCCTATATAGCATATAGTTTCAATGAATGTCTTAGAACATAGGTCCCCAAACTTTTTTGTTCCATATACCACGTTTGCCATATTTTTCGGTTATCTGTAGACCCCTTGCTTATTTGATACTGACTTATTGCCAATTCCTCCAGTTTAACCCCTTGGGTGCCCATGTATTTGAACTTTTTTTATATTTAATGTATATTATTGTACTGTAATATCATGAGAATCAATACTGTAAAAATATAATTTTATCCAGAAAACAAGATTGATTAAGATAAACAAACAAGTTACATTTTCAATAATTAAACAGTGTGAAACATTGGTTATTCATATTGAGTCTCTCTCATCAGATGCACCTAATTAAATACGCTTTAAAAAGGTAGTTTTATCATTCATTAATTAGCGTATATATGACGTCATCATATTATAAAGAAGCATTATTTAAGCAGACAGTATATGTATATGTATTGTTTCTCTCATGGAAACCCAAAATTAAATCCAAGACCTGCTTAAATTAGATCATTATCATTGACCCTTATTTGGATCTGATGGAACCCCAATTTTTTTTTCGCTGACAATGACTCCTCTGCTAGTCGTCATAGAACCTTATGGGTCGATATAGACCACTTTGGGAATCACAGTCTTAGAAGATATCACAGATTTCAAATTATGTATAACAAAAAAAAATGTGGGAATAGTAGATGAACTGTAAATATCAAAGGATTAAATTAAATTCATATTTAAATCGTTTAGTAATTTACGACGCTACATTAGTATATTACACCCATGTTAAACTGGAACGGGTTGCTCCTTAAAATATAAAATTCAACATTATTAATAGAGTAATCATTCAACGATAATAAAAGATAGTTTTTTTTTATTGTAGCAAGGCAAAGTGACTGCACTGTGCCTGATGGTAAGCACAGTACAGTCCAAAAGCAATGACGACCACCGAGTGACACACTATCCATCGCCGGTCGCCGCTGTCATGCCGGCCTGCGGAAAGCTGGATATGCACAGACTGATCCCGAAACGCGACCCGCAGAAGCGAATCTCTATTTAACTATAATAGATACTCTATTTAGCCATTCAATTAAATAAATAAACAATATTTATCTACCATTTTGATATACATACCTTACAAATAACGTAAACTGAACACATCAATATTTGGTCGAGATGTCTATCCTTCATAAGTTGAGTTTGGGACATTATCGAGTATTCAAGGCATGTCCATATCTTGCGTTTTAATTCTTCATCTGTGAGCCGCAAACGCGTACACAAATCGTTCATTCGTACCACTGCTAAGCTGTAAAACTACAACATTAATTGATATAATTAATAAAAATGGAAACATATGAAGTGAAAGTTCTATACACAATTTGTTTGCTTGAACGCGCTAATCTCAGGAACCACTGGTCCGATGAGAAAAATTCTTTCAGGGTTATCTGCTGAGTGCTTTAAGCGCTCGCCTTAGTAGTCCGGAGAAGCTATTAAGGCCTTGCTTGGCCAATAGCGTAGTCAGTTCGAGAAAAAAAAAATCTTTCAGTGTTAGATAGCTCATTTATCGAGGAATGTATCATCTAGACCAATAGGAGCGGAGCACCAATGAAAAATGTGTCAAAATCGCGGTTAACGTACGTATTATTTAAAAATAAATTCACGTTGAATGTAAACGAAACTGTGTGTCAAAGTTAGTGTTAGCCCAAAGTAATTATTACACGCATACGAAGTCGCGAGCAGCAGCTAGTTTCAAGTAAAAAGATAACTGTCAAACAGCCATCTTGCTCCTCTTATATACGAAAATTATTATGGAAATGGAAAGAAATGGAAAGAAACGGTCACGTCTATGGATTTTAAAAGATCTAGCCGTAAAGCCTGGAAGGTCCTGAATGCACTATCTGGTAAAAAATTCACCCCGAATATACCCCCTTGTATCCACCCCAATAAAATAGCCAACAGATTAGTCAATCTTTCCAGAGCGGAAAAAATAAAGCAAAGACAAGGTTAATTAGAAAGAGATTTCTCCATCTAAAGAAAAACTTTATCAACGATCCTGATTTAGCCAAACCATTTTCAGTCGATGAAATCCACCGTGCTATCAAAAATCTGCAGACAAGTAAAGCGGCTGGTACTGACGGTATCTATAATGAGTTTCTCATGAACCTGGGTCCTGCTGCACGAAATTGGCTATCTCTCTTCTTTACAGACATCCTTTTGACAAATACCCTCCCTAAAGACTTCAAGGAGACAAAAGTTATCGCCTTTTTAAAGCCAAGTAGATCAGATGATGACCCTTCCAGTTACCGCCCAATAGCTCTCCTTAGCAACTGTTACAAATTATTAGAACGAGTGCTACTTTCGCGTATTACGAAGCTTATTGATAAGGTCGTACCTATAGAACAGGCTGGATTCAGATGTGGTAGAAGCTGTACTGACCAAGTGCTGGCTCTGACCACTCATATTGAGACAGGGTTTCAGCGGGAACGTAAATCGGGAGCCGTTTTCGTAGACCTTGCTGCCGCATATGATACCGTGTGGCGAGAGGGCTTATTGTATAAGCTGCTGGCCGTAGTCCCGAGTAGAGAAATTGTTCAGCTTATATCCAACATGCTCTCACAGCGGTTATTTAGAGTGCATCTGGGTTCTGCGGTTAGCGATGTCAGAAAGCTAAATAATGGCCTTCCACAGGGTTCTGTTCTAGCCCCGATGTTATTTAATCTATACATCCATGATCTACCAGCTACAACCTCTAGAAAATTCATTTACGCTGATGACATATGCCTGATAACGCAAGAAAAGGTTTTCTCTGATATGGAAGTTACCTTATCAAAAGACATGGAAATTCTGTCAGAATACTTCAAAACTTGGCGTTTGATACCTAACCTAAGTAAAACAGAAACATGCTGCTTCCATTTACACAATCAATCAGCCAAGCGTGAGTTGAAGGTTTCTTTCAATGGTACATATTTGCGTCACAATCCTTACCCGAAGTATTTAGGTGTTATACTAGACCGATCACTTACATACAGAGAGCATCTTGTGGGGACCTCACGTAAGCTACAATCTAGAAATAACGTGCTTTTAAGATTAACAGGAACTAGTTGGGGGGCAAATGCCGATGTTCTGAGAACTACAGCCTTGTCGTTGGTGTATCCCGTAGCTGAATATTGTTCCGCGGTATGGCTGGGTAGCGTTCACGTGCAAAATGTAGACCGCGAGCTGAATAAATCTATGCGTACCATATCCGGGACGTTAACATGTACTCCCACAGAATGGCTACCGGTACTTTGTCATATAGCTCCACCAGCTTTGAGAAGGAATGAGGCCTTGCTGAGAGAGCTTATTAAAGTAAAGCAGAACATTAACCTACCTATGCATGGTGAGTTCTTTAATCCCCCATACCACAGACTAAAATCCCGACGACCAGCTTACAATATTGCTGCGGAAATAACTAATGGGGAATCCAGCATACTGAGCGAATGGCGAAAAACCTGGCAAGCGTCAAAGTTGGGCCAAGCAAGATGCGCCATCGACCCGTGTGTTAAATTAAAGGGCTTCGATCTGCCCCGAGGTGACTGGTGCAGACTAAACAGATTGCGTACTGGACATGGGCGGTGTGCACAGTTTAAATACCGGTGTGGATGGATTGACTCGCCACGCTGTGACTGCGGTGCGGATATCCAATCGTTAGCACACATCATACAACAATGCCCATTAAGAAAATATAATGGTTCTCCAGATGACCTGATCATTCTTACTGACGACGCCCTAAAATGGCTGAGAGAATTAAATCTCCATTTATAATAAAATAGAACGGATTACTCCATTCCAGCCATACGATTAAATAATAATTATGGTGTACTGGAGTCATTCCAGTCATAATACAGTATACAGTCAGTATACATAATACTATAACTGACATAAAATGGCTGCAACTTGTATTAGTATTATGAGAAACCAGTGTCATTTAAATTGAAAATGAAGTAATTTTACAGTATTTTATTACGTTCTAGAAACAACATTTATTTTTATTTTATAGTAATTTATATCATAAATTAGAATTTGCAAAAAAAAATGTTTTCTAAGCTAACTGTACAATTCTGACAAGTAATGAGTGTGGCATGGCCTGGATGTGATTATCTTCTCATTTGAGACACGAGGCATATAGAATCAAAGACAGCTAAGTGCCACAAGTTCTAAAAATGAACTGAGTATGGAGCCATCTAGTCTTATTGGTTGCAAATCACCATTTACTTCCTACAAGAAATAAAATACAGCTAAAGCCTTTTAATTTTCGTTTTAAAATTGATTTTGGGATCAAATACATTTAAATACAACCAAGTCATCAAATAAGAAGTAAAGTAATAATAAAATACAGTTTAGGAATTATCGCATTTTTTAATTTCTTGAACTTCTTTTTTAGAGCTGATGGCCATAGGCTATGTATATATGTATGTATCTATCTATATGTAATGTATCTATGTATATATAAATCAATAGACTATGCCACTCCCTAAAATTGAAACATTGAATATAAGTAAAACTCCAACTCTGAGAATAGATAAACATTTTTATCGTTTCCTGCAAATTTGGTCTCTATGCACTTAGCTGTTTTTGATTTTATATGCCTCACATGTAAATACATTTTGTATCAATTAAAATTTTCAAATGATAACAATACATCGCAGGTTGCCTACATACGCGGAGAGGGTCCGGGAGGAGAACCCTCAAAGTGACCCTCTCCGCCAACGGAGGACAGGCCGGAGGAGGCGGCAGTTCGACCCCCGCCTCCTTCCACCGTAACCGGACCTAGGGAGGATGGGTCGGGGGGCCCATCTTCCCATTGCACAGGTCCGGCGAACGGAGGAGACGGCCGGCGTGTACCCGGCTGTCTCCTAACAAGACGGGGCCCGGCGGCGGCGCTTTCGCTGCTGGGCCAACCGCTGGGGCGGCACGATGAAATCTGTAGAGATCTCGTGCCGCCCCGTCTATGGCGGCAGACGTACACCGTGGGGTTTTAGTTCGTGCGAGTCGGACATAACCCACTCTCTCCCCCGAGGGAGTGGCGTATCCATAAGGGATATCCCCACGTAAAAAAAAAAAAAAGGTTGCTTACATACTATATTCGACACATTATGAACTGAGGGCTTCGGGTCATAAATCATATTTATCTGTCTGTCTCGCTCGCACTTACAGGTATTATGGAGAGGTGTAGTGACGTGCGTAAGAGTTGTAGAGGCGCATATCGATAACGAGATAGGTACGATCGATATGCTAAAGTATTTAACATATTAACGTATTTATTTTCGAAAATTCTTATCTTTGTCGTACTGTGGAATAGCCTCCTAGTCAGTGTGTTCCCTTCTTATGACATGAGGTCCTTCAAACGAGGCGTGAAGAGGCACATGTGCAGGTCGTGATAGCGACGACGGTCGCCGTTACTTATGGACTGTACTGTACTTTCCATCAGGTACCGTACAGTCACTTTGCAGAACCAGTTAAAAAAAAAGAAGTTTTAATAGGAATATATGTAGATGATGTGGGTATCCTTTCTAATTGCATGGTGTTTGCATGGTTGTTGGCGTTATCGATGACTATTACAGAAGGTTCTTCGAGAACATTTAATAAATCAGAAAATAAAGGTCACGATGACGCAACGACCCCGCGTGCGTAGGTAGCTAACTATCGATAACGGGTTGCATTGCGTGCACATTCCTACTGTCAGTGACGTTTATTGCCCGACGACTCAGTTTAAAATGCGTCGACTGTAGCAATAAAAAAAAAAGGTTACACCTGCTGAAGTGATAATTAAATATTAACTAGATTTAAAAAGATACTTACTTTTCTAAAAAAGAGATTTAACGAATTATTCTTTTTAGGTGTTGATGTCGGTGTAGTTTCTCCGTTTGATGTATTCTGTGATGATTGCGTAGTTTCAGACTCTTTTGATGCAGTGTTATTCGCTGGCACTAGAACAATACACAATTATTACTATATTTAAAAAAAATATTAAAAAAAAAAATCTAAACTATTTTTTTACCTAATAGTGATTGGCCAGGTTTGATGGGGTCTTTGAATAATTGTTTTTTAGCTTGTTCAGCCATCGGCGGGTGGAAACGATCGAACGAAGCAGACGTTGGCGATTGAAGTCCATCTAGACAAAATAACAAGTATACATAGTCAGTACATTTCAGCATTATTTATATTATTATTTTTTCCAGTATTATTCACTGATATTATAACCAAAAAGCTGTTGATACGTTACCTAGATGATATTTTAACAAAACAAATGCCACGATAACGCACACATACGTAAAGTAATACTGTAACGCCACACTGTCTTAGACAAAATGTGGAAGTAAGATGGAATATTCTTAATATCGGTGGTGAAAAAGAAATAGTTATATGTTGCTTAGATACGGACAGATTGACGAGGCAGCCGCTAACAATAAGCTAGTTAGGCAAGTTTTAACAAACGCGCTGTCGAAGCGCTTATGACGTATCTAGAGTAGTGTTGCCCAAATGTAAGACCAAGACGAGACTTGTCTTGCGTTAATACACCTTGTGATCCTCCTCGTGGTCGTGATCTTGATACCGATGCTAGAGAATGAGTATCAATATTGTCAATTTACGTTTAAATTTGTCTTAATCGCAATACCGCAAGAGTCTTGCATGCCCAGTCTCGTCTCGCACAAGTCTTGGTACTAGTCTTGCAAAAACGCAAGAAAATGACCAAGAACGACTTTGGGCAACACTAATCTACAGCTTTATAGTTATAATATCATTGGCATTATTAGGTATAAAGAAATACATACTACTTCTGCGATATGGGGAATCATGAACTGATACATCTGAGGATGCAGGTACTGGTGTTTTGCTAAGTTGATCCCATAGCGGGCTATCTGATGTCCAAACAAGAGATTCCAAGACTTCCTCTTCCACCTGCGAAGATATTAATCTTAAACTTACATATAATAATAAACATCTATTTAAAAAAAAAGATATTTAATATCTGAGACAGCTGAACTGATTTTCAGTACACTCTTACTTGTAGACACAGAACTTTCCAGAGTATATAGGCATATCATTATACTTTTCCACAAGTATAAGTAGTGATGACAAATTTACAAAAAAAAACAGAATAAAAGATAGTAAACAATTAATCCAGAATAAACACATAGTTCCAATTATAAAAAAAAAAAATTCAAGCTAAGAATATCTGGGTAATAGTTAATTTTATCAAATATACGTTACGGAAATACTGATTGTTTAATCTTTTCGAGGCATCACATTCCGACTAATGGAGTTATCAGACCTTCAAGTAAAGAGTAAAAAGAGCTTCTTTAAGTTGTTTAAATTTTTGACTTATATTGAATATCTATAGGCGAAAAACTTAAACTAAACAATTCAAAAAACCATTTAAAAAATACCATAAGCAAATTCAGTTTTTGTGTATTCAGTATTTTTTTCTATACAAATTCAATATAAAGATTAATTACTTACAGCATTAAGATGTTTAATGACATCTCTGCTAAGTTTGTCCACAACCGCCTGGACGACTAATTCAATGATTTTGTAGAAATGAAAAGCACTTAGTCCGTAGATTTGCAGAACTCGGGGAAATTTAAACGAGTGAACTCCATAAGCGTGTAGTACTATTTCAGTGCAGCAAGCATATACTGTTAATTGGTAAGTCTCTTGTGTCAATAGCATCTGTGAACAAAAAAAAGTTACGATTATAAAAAAAATGAATCATTGTGGGCTGATCTGGCTGATGTGAAATATCCAAAATTGATGGTTATTGTACAACACTTAAATAATTTTTTTGGACTAATATTTTTTTTACATCTAGACATATATATTAAGAATGTAAAGATACTGCGTTCATGACAAAACCGTTTCAAGAAAATCATAAAACAAATCTTCGAGTAACATTTAGTCTTTGTGTCATAAAAATCAGTTTGGTCTATCAAAAGTTATTGTAATTTTAATGATGACGTCACTAAAGCACGAGAGAAAAGTGAACAGTAATTAGACTTAATTCATTAAGGTTTTGTACGTCAGGCTCCGCGCGGACGAAATCACGGCCACAGCTACTAAATAAAAATAGTCACTTTACATACCCACAAATTACTGCAAATAAGTTACATGGAACACATAATAAAATTTTCAAATGACGCAAATATAAGCAACATTGTAAAAATCAATTTGAAAATAAAAAATAACAAACATTTGAGGCATATAAAATCAAAAACAGCTAAGTGCCAAATTTGCAGGAAACGAAAAAAATGTTTATCTATTCTCAGAGTTGGAGTTTTACTTATATTAAAAGTTTCAATTTTAGAGAGTGGCATAGGCTATTGATTTTGCCTGCCTATGGCCATCAGCTCTAAAAAAGAAGTTCAAGAAATTAAAAAATGCGATAATTCCTTAACTGTATTTTATTCTTACTTTACTTCTTATTTGATGATTTGGTTGTACTTAAATGTATTTGATCTCAAAATCAATTTTAAAACGAAAATTAAAAGGCTGTATTTTATTTCTTGTAGGAATTAAATGGTGATTTGCAACCAATAAGACTAGATGGCTCCATACTCAGTTCATTTTTAGAACTTGTGGCACTTAGCTGTCTTTGATTCTATATGCCTCATTTATAGCTGGTAATGTAGTACAAAGAATGAGTGTATAGATGGCGTTTATACTAAAAATAGTAGTTACGTCATCCCTCGTGACAGCATTTACATTCTATTTACTTACAAAAAAGGTTATCACATTTTTTTTTGTGAATAGTTGAGAGTCACAAGTTTCAAATACAGCCCTAATTTATTCCATATTATAGAAAAATACAAAATATTCGTAGTGAATAGCAATTGCATCATAATTATATTCTCTACCTGGAACCTAATATTAAAAAAACAGTGGCTAATAAAACCATCTGAATGTATTATTAAGTCCATTTAGTTATCTATTTTTCTCTCATACTTAAGTCGTGTTGCCATTTAAATTACAATAAGTTTTGATAGAGTGAACCGATTTTAATGAAACCAATACTAAATGTTACTCTATATGCTTTATCGTGAATGCAGTACTTTCGCCGCGATGCATGTTCAAACAAACAGACAGGCAGACATATCTAAAATTGATTTAAATGTATTTTATCGCTTATTCCAAAACAACTGCAACGATTTTTTTCACAATAATCTAAAAATATTTATTTATCTAAAAAATTGATTTAGTGTTTTTGTTTAAGCTCTTTAATAATTATATAGATAGCCCTGAATTGCTGAGCATGTTTGGATTTCGCATTCCTTCTAGATATCCTCGTCATTCTATTAACCTTTTCAATTCTCCTTTTAGAAAAACTGTTTTAGGTAAAAATTCTCCAGTGTCCAGAATAAGTAACTTATATAATAAATACAACAACTTAGATATATTTGGTATAACATTATCAAAATTTAAATATTAAATCAGGTATAAGAATTGCTAACATACATAATTTTTCGTTTTAATTCAGTTTATGTTATAACATGACAATGTCTTTACTTTTAATTAATGTGTACTATGCAAGTTGCGTTTACTTAAGAAATTGTACATCGTAGTTAATGATTAATGTAATAATTTTGTGTTTAGAATCTGCGGATGTAACAATTATTGTAAACCTATTAAATAAATAAATAAAAAGTATAGATACATTAGATTTACATTCTTATTAGAGTCTTATACAAACGGCTATACTCACTTTCAGCGATACTTTTGGTTTCTTCCTGTGCTCCTCTCTGATTATATGTTCGAATACCTTATAATATAAACATGTGACCATGTTGCAGCGGAATGTGATCGTTTCACTATTCGGGCTTCCATTCGCTGCTCTTAAACTGTTTGCGAATTGTTCCGTCCAATTGTTGCATGGTTGGACGACATTATTATCTATGATTTCGTCATTCACACCGCAATCACTGTAACAAATATATAAAAACCCACAAAACTTAAATGAGAGCTATGTAATAATAGATTTTAATATATAAAGAGAAGAATAATAAATGCACGGTTAAAAATGTAATTTAATAAGTGAATTAGTATAAGAATATTGTAGGGACTATATAGTTTCAGGATTAGAACAAAATGTAGAGACTACTAGTATAACAAAAAATGTATTATATTAGACAATTTTATAATATGTATTATAAACATTTGTAAAATGAGCTAAATCCAGTATAGTGTATCATACTTAATAAAATCATGTTGTAAGGATAATTTTATGATTTGACGGAAAGCAGCACTTATTTGTTTCAGTGGTTGTCACACTTGGTGGTGGTGATACACTCTTCTCTTACATGTTGCTTTAGATATTGTATTGTAGAGATATTCTAGGTTTTTTTTAAACATTCTAGTTGAATAGTATGAGAAATATAGAAAAAAATGAGCGCGCGTAACCGTCACACGCGATTGAAGTAAATATTTTGTCATGTTGTCAATAAATATGTTACAAACAATCAATCAAAAACTTTTCAAAAAAAGTAATAAAAATTGAATAATAATATCAATCATATAATAGAATTAATTATATGTATATACAGGCACGCGACCGTGCTGCCATCTGAAAAAAGTTATAAAAAATATTAAATTGAATAATAATAACAATCATACAATAGAATTAATTATATGTATATACAGGCACGCGACCGTGCTGCCATCTGGTTTCAATGCAAGTAAGAAACAATTTAAATGAAAGTTTCATTATCTGTAGTACCATCTATCAGCTAGTTCGGAACATAAATAACACAGGAAATATTATTAATAACTCTTTGTTACAAAGTAAATAAAATATAGAAAAGTACCAAGAGATTACTATGATAAGTAAAGTATGATTTAATAGATGTTTTGGCTAGGTTTCATTATTGTCTAACCGGATGGTACAGTTTTTTTTTTCCTCGAACTGACTACGCTATTGACCCTGCAGGGTCTTTACAGCTTCACCGGACTAGGATGGTACAGAAACGTGACGCCATATTGCCGTAACTATTTTCCTATTGAGAGCTTCCACTGCCTGTTGGATTAGACCAAAAAAACTATTCCACTCGGACGAAATCGCGGGCAGAAGCTAGTAGATTATTATTTTTTCAAATGGTATGTAATTATGAACTTACGCGAAAAGCCTAAGTAAATGTTGCGAGGGCTGAGGTTTAGCTTGACGCAGGAAAGCAGCGAGACGGGCTAGACTGTTCTTTGCCTCAGATACAGGTGTCAACAGTTCAGCGCGACGAGCCAAGTACCGACGTCCAGTCAGCGGAGTGTCTGGACATGCACGACCACTCTAAAAATTGAAGAAATAAGGTTTCTAGATTTCTATACATCATTTTGATATTTCTATGAATTTTATTACATAATTATTTCCAATAATAATGTAGTTTGTCCATAAATTTAGTGCAACGAGTTCTCGTCACGGTTATCATACTCTAAGTAGCATATTTACGAATATCTATGTTCTTTAACTTTTCAATGCCAAATTGATGATTGTAGTCCGAGTAAATTTCGACGCGTAGTCTAACACAGGATATCACTCTAATCATTAAATAGTATAAAACAAAGTCCCCTACCGCGTCTGTCTGTTCGAGATAACCTCAAATACTACTTAAAGGATTTTCATGCGGTTTTCAGTAGTGAATAAAGTGACGTCACGAGGAAGGTTTAGGTATGTAATTTGTCAAGGTTTTTATTTATTATCAGGGCGGGAC
Organism: Antheraea pernyi; assembly: GCA_015888305.1. Lineage (NCBI taxonomy): Eukaryota > Metazoa > Arthropoda > Insecta > Lepidoptera > Saturniidae > Antheraea > Antheraea pernyi. Next base: position 25,121 of record MU159248.1, on the reverse strand, counting down.
AACCTCCGACGGACCTGCTAGTGTTGAATAATAATGTTTGTCCATAACTTTAGTGCAAAGAGTTTTCAGCGAGGTAGCAACGTAACTACCACGGTGCAACTTTCAGAAGGTTGTACAGAGGATCAAATAGAAGATCTGATGGTGGTAGAGCCACGCTGAAACTATTACTGGTTTCAGCATGAATGGGTCGGCTCGCCCGGGTTAGTACCATCCTCTTACAGAAAACCAACGTGAAGTAACAGTGCTTGCATTGTTGCGTTTCGTTCGGTCAGTGAGAGCGCCGGAGGCCCATCTCCCCTTCCCTCTACCTCCCCTAACCCTTGCCCCAAATGGTGGCAACGCACTTGCGACTCCTCTGGTATTGTTAGTGTCCATGGACTATGATGATCACTTAACATCAGGTGACCCGCCTGTTCGTTTTCCACCTATGACATCCAATCGTGTAGAATTATAAACGCTTCAGCACCTAGTTTACGAAACACTTTTATTGAGCTGAGCAGGTATATTTAAATGGCATAAAAATAGAGCATGTGCAAGCATTAGAAATAAAAATGCACAAACATTGTATTTTAAAATCAATATTGCAATCATAAAGTAAAATTGAGAACTTATAATATATAATAAAATAATTTAAAACAATAAGCTTAGAAAAAAAAAGTGCGTGCGTACAAAGTACACATGTCAGAAGTGAAACTTCTTTGGCGAACTAATTTGTAAGTCTTGTTTATATTTATACAAATCTAAAACTTTAGAAAAATAGAAAAAAAACAATAATAGAAAAAATTGAAAATAAAATAATAATAAAAAAAAAGTGCGTGCGTACAAAGTACACATGTTAGAAGTGAAAATTCTTTGGCGAAATAATTTATAAGTCTTGTTTATATTTATACAAATCTAAAACTTTAGAAAAAATAGAAAAAAAAATATTGATGAAAAATCTGCGTTTACTGCAAATGACGTCACTTCCGTTGCATACCTGCGTGACGTTACATCTGTAAAAAGTTTACCCTCATGCGCCTAAAGATGTTTCCCTTCCAAAACAGAATAATAAAATAAAAAACAATGAGCTGGGATTAGTGGTAATTTTGGTGGTATGCAGTTTGTTATTTGCGCGTTACAGTTGCATTCTTAATCCGTCTAATTTACGCGCATCTTGGATTCTGTGAAGGCTTGGACATTTCACCGCTTTGTTTTTCGCATTTCATGTAAATTGTTTTTGTACACACATATCACGTTTGCTGTAGATATGTATGTCTCTACAACTTCATGTCATGATTATCATACCCAAAGTAGTATATTTACAAATCTCTGCGTTTTTTAACTTTTCAATGCCACTTTAACGATGGAATTGAATTGATGATCTTAGTCTGAGTCAATTTCGACGTGTTGTCTATAAACACAGGTTATCATTCTAATACATATATATTTTGAGTTATTGTGCTCGTATGTATATGTTTGTATTTATAGCAGAAAAACAAACTATTAAATTGTAACCGTGAACGTTTAATTATGTCCTTAGAGACACATTTTAGTATATTACGACAACCATACTTGAGAGTCATTTTCTCTAGGTTTAGCATGTTTACTATCTTAGACCATATTGTCATTTAATATCAGATGACACTGTGGTCAAACGCTAAAACCTAAAACCCGTATTTAAAAAATTACATGTACTTATATTAAAATATTTGTTTACTAATTCAGAAATATATGAATTGGGTTACTATGTTAACTCAATTAAATAGCAACTTCTTATTAAAAGGTCTGAACAGCTTCACCGGACTACTAAGGCGAGCGCTTAAGGCACTTAGCCGATTTTATTTCAAAACTAGCTCATGGGTGCAGGGCACACCTCGGCTTGGGCTGTTGCCTGATGCATGCAATTCGCGAAGTATCTGAGTTAACCTAAGCTAAACTAACAATTCATACATATATGAGTTGTTGAAACATATATGTGTACCAAGCATACATACCACAACAACTCTTATATATATTTCGTATCGGATAATTTTCTAACCTATTTCAGTTTGATAAAGGAAAAAATAAAACCCTTCCAATTTCATGTGTAAGCACATGCTTACTTTCGTGCACGTGTGTGGAGGTGATATGTGTAATGTTGCCACAGTGATGTAAAATTTTGTGTTACTGTATCGCGCGAGCAGCGTACTCAAGGGCTCCACGCCGAGGGAACGGACCTAGGCTTGAGCCGCTGTGCAGAGGGGGCCTAATCTATTGTGCGGGAGCGAAATTTACCCCCAGACATACTCTAATGTCATTTTACGTAATGCATTAGTATTACGTATGTCCGCGGCTTCACTGTTGTAATAAATAGTAGGATTATAGTACAATGAATAGCACGAAAATATTATATCTACTAATGCCAATTTTATGAGGATCGTTTGAATATAAATCAATATTCATACTTCAACTTTACATAATATATTTTTCCTTTAATATTATTTAATATTAATGAAATTCTTACTCACCGGTCCGAATGTCGCTATAACTTGAGATATTTCGTCTCCCGACACTTTGTTTCGAATACCAATTTGTTCATTAGCATGTTCACCTGAAAACAATTAAAATAAGTATAAAATACTGCGGTACTATGTATAATACCTAGAATAAAGTAGGCTAATTATGAACTTTATAAGTAAACTAATACAAGTGTTTTATTTACTTAACTGTTTTTGATTTTAACATGCCTACTGTATGGATTATGATTGACAAAGATATATCTAACACAAAATTTATATAGGTATTTTGCATTGTAGCGTAGCTGTCTAGTAAATTTTAATTAAAAATATATTAATTATTAATAAAGAAATACGCAGAATGACATATCGACGTAGACAAGCAGTTTAAGAAAAAAAAAAGTCACGAACGGGAATAATTGAACTAATGACTGGCATAAGGTGTCATAAACCTTTGACACTGTATAATAAAATTAATTTAAAAAAATGGTATTTTACTCAATAGCTACTGGCTTAAATTTGATCAAATCAAAAGTATATGTCACAATAATTTAATTTAATATAACGTCAAAATAGTTTAAAAATACTAAGAGAATTTAAGCACTACATATTCGGTTCAGATATGTGTTCTTGCCATGGAGAAGTGGATCAAGGGGTGTGGTGCATTCGGTATTTCGTAGTTGTATATAAAATATATTTTAAGGCAATAAAGAATCCAAAGAAAGTCTTAGCGATCAGCTAGCAATACTAATGAAATTTACTAAAACATTATTTTCCAAAAAACACACACATTGTATATTATACGTACATACGTTTCCAAATCATATTATATATAAAATTGTTATATTTTATATGACCTTGATAACTTAATTAGCATAACTAGGACTTAACAATATTATCAATATTTTTTTATTTGTGGAGCTGTCATTAAAATAACAAAGACAGCCGTTATTGTAGGACATAATACATTTATATCAGTATCGGAGATTTGGACAAGTGTTTGGGTGTCCAAATTTACGTTAAAGAATAGTGATTCTAAAATACTGTATCAGAAGACACAATTTGGCAAATCATTATAACTAAATGTAATAAGTAATGGGTCCTACTTTGTTACATACATTTTAGTTGTTGTAATTTTAGTACAGTAGACACTAAAACTATATTAATAAATTACCTTCACAACAAAGAAAACACTTTAAAATTGGATTTACATAGAAATTAGACATTTCCCTCAAAATCCAAAATTAATGTCATATAGACAATGTCAATAACTATTTTAATATTTATGGCCAGGAAAAAATGTTAACAAAATAACATACGAGTACTCACCTAAAAATATTCTTTCGTCAAATTCACCAACGCTTAGTACATATGTCTCATATAAGTTATTCAATGATTTAAGATTCTGATCAAAATATCCGACATCCAATATTCCTATTTGCTCATAGTTGCCTTTAAGAATCTAAAAATGTAAAATATAAATGACTGGAGGGTTCGACAGACATTGTCCCTCCCTGATTATAAAAAAAAATCCTTGACAAATTTTCATGAATTTCTCATGAATCACTTTGTCCACTGGTGAAAAGTTCAGTAGTTTTTGAGTTTATCGCGAACAGACAGACAGACAGACGCGATAGAGGACTTTGTTTTATACTATGTAATGATATAACGATAAAATATTAATTATAAATGAAAAAAAAATTAATGTTGAGAAACTTAGACTAATACTAACTATTGATTCAATGACCACAAGGCCTAGTGTGTAGTTTCATTTAATAATTAGTATGTTAATAAAATAATCCTAGGTAATATTATAGATAGTCAAGTGAGTTTGTCATTTGTTCTCTTCATAGCTATCTAACCAATCATTAGATAGGTAAAATCTATGTAGGAGCCTTCTGCTCACTACTATAGATATATATGGTATTTATATACACGAGCACTCCTTTAATTGTTTCAATTACATCAAATCAAAAATACTTTATTTAGTTTAGGCCCTAATAAGGCACTTTTGAAACTAAAACCCGTTTGAAGTGGTGCTTAAATTTACAGTCCGGCAAATCGGTAACATGCTTTGGGACTTTATTGTAGAACCTAACACTATTACCTAAAAAACTATTATTGGTTTTGCTAAGTCTGAAACATGGGACCACTAGTTTATTACAATTTCTAGTATTTAGATTATGCCGGTCTTTACATATTCTATTTATAATATATTCAAATGTTATACAAATGATTATGTCCTTTAGTTAACATTCTTCTTAATAAATCTTTTAAAACTTTGTTTTTTTACTGTAGTGGCTTTCCCAACCTTTTGCAAATTTGCTATAGAAGCATCATGACCTAGATAATACCACATGTCGAATAAACACTGTACTACATTAATAATTGTTTTCGTCGAAAATCGCATATTACAACTTTGCTATATAATTTCATAATGGAGTAGGTACTCTTAACTATGTTAGAAATCGTCAAATAAATATTAAATTTTGGATTAATTTTGTAACTTTTTTTTGTAATTTCTTTTGTAATTTCTAAGTTATTATTTAAACTCCTGGTTAAACAATTTAAAATGACTATTTATTTATTTCTAATTCTATATGTATTTCTATTTTGTTAATAAGCAATTTAAACTATTGATGAATGATTAATTACTTACCCCTTTCTCAAAGAAAGACCTAATAACAGGCCTCCAGCTGTACTCCTTCATAGTAGTAGCTTCTTTTGACAAACCATCCTTTATTTCACAAAGTGTTGATATAATGCAGGGCGGTTTAAGTGGTAACTTAAAATCATCTTTCTGCCAATCAATTGGTAAACCTAAAAATGAAATCGATTGGTAAGTAATTTCTATAAACAATATATCATTTTGTATTTGAAGTAATTTAAACATGCACTAATCATACTAAATTCATAATTTATACCAAAAAAGTATATTTAACTATATTGCAATTTTTGTGATAAATTTATGTTAACTATACCACTGTATATTATTTCTTAAATGCTGTTCCTTCTGTGATTGTTTCAGTGTAAACCTCAAACCTTTTTAAATTTATGTAAAAACTAACAAAATGATAATTTTCTGGTATTGGCAGTGAGCTGACAATATGCCCTCATATAAGAAGTAAAACTTTTGTGACTCTTGAAGTGTGCATATTATCCAAAAACTACTATATATGGAATTTGTAACATTATTTATGAAGCAATTTAAAGACTATATAAGGAACTAAGATGCCAATTAAAATAAAATTATTATATGAAAGTCCAATAACAAAGGTGGCCAAGTCTGTGGGATGACATTGTTTTTTTTCCAAAAACTACTATACATTGAATTTGTAACAATATATATGAAGCAATTTAAAAAGCATATAAGGAACTAAGGTCTCAAAAACAAAAGTATTATATCAAAGTCCAATAATAAAGGTGACAAACTCTATGCAATTACAACATTGATTTATATATTTAATTCAATATATCTAATTTGTAAAACTTTAAAAAGGCGATTTAAAATTGTTACAACATTGATTTTGCATAAAAAAATAAATTACTGCAGTATTCAGCAACCATACTTTCGGTGTTTTTAATTTTTTGCATATTTGTTTTATCCTGTAGACTTTTAGTTCTTTGTTATTAGACCTCTCATATAGGATATTAACCTTTAAATGATGGATTGATTAGATCAGTCCTATGAGCCATAAATGCATTCGCAAATACATAATCCAAACATGATAACAGAATGTGATACATATCAACCAAATCATTAGCTGAATTGTGGAACTCCCCTTTAACACATATGTACAAACACCAAGTAAATTCAAATAAGGCATTTGTAGAACATGGTAGTAATCTGAAAGGGAATATAGAATTTTTTATATGTTTATTTGAAAATGTGTGTTGGTATATCCGAGTTTAATCAAATCCAAATTTTAAAATGGTCTCTATGAAGGTTGTGAAAACCTGATTTTTTTGTTGGAGAAGGCTTTTATGCTACAACTTATCATATCATCAGGCTATATTTTATTGTTTTTTATTTTATTTTATGCAATCTATCTATATATGAAAAAGGAACATACAAATGTGTTGATTTAAAAAAGTCACTATGACAAACTCACACATAAATATTTGTTATATTTAAGTTCAAATTATTTACTATTTGCATTTTTATGATATTCAGATATATGAAATAATTACTTTATATTTTCTTATATATTTTTAGAATAATACATTCACTAGCTCTTATTAAATTTAATAATTATAATTGTATCATCATATTGTATATTTTAATTCGGTTTTTACATTATTATGTAAACAAAATACAATTTATCAATTATATGTGGATATATTAATTATGTAATATATTATTCAATAATACTCTTTGTTTTTTTTTGTACCATAATAAAGGTGTTAAATATTTATGTATAATAGATTTACAATGAAAAACCACTTAAAATATAAGGACTTACTTTGGTCTACGTTTTGAGTGTGTTTTTAATGGTTCACTTGTTAATCCAGTAAATATCTCTTGGAAAATTGGTTGGAATTTTCTGAAGAGCACAGAGGACACAGCAAACTTATGTTCTAAGCGAGATATCCTTTCTTTGAAGTCAGTTGGCATTGATGCCATCTCCATCCAATTTTTTATTTTATTAAAAAACTGAATCAAACTGTGGATTTAAAATCTATATGAAAATACAATTTTACAACATTAAATAACCTTTAACTGTATAATAATACACAGATACTACTACATATGTTCTATAGTTTAGAAATATGTCTATAGAAGGTAACTTTTGGAACTATAGACATAATTCTAAAGTATCTTTTCGCTGATAAATGGCTATTTTCTGATTGATAGTTTATAGGTTAAATATAATTATTAATATTGTAGTCAATATGTATAATCATTGACAGTAAGTTACTATGTTTGTTATACATTAACTCATATAATTTTTGTGTACTTATAAATAAAGTGTAAACTCTTTATAACATCATTTGTTATAAAGAAAAACTTTCTATAACATAGAAATTAGTTCAATTTGGTTGGTTTACCACAAAACCATTTAATTGTTCTCTTTCCTCGGTGTAATGAAAAAAAAATGCTCAGTCCCTTGAAATTCGTTGTAAAGAGTTTACATTGTAATACTTCATTATTATTAAAACTCTTAGACTATAAACAAATCACATAATACATATTGCAATAATCACCTTATATTACATAACCTCAATAATTTTGTAAGACTGACACAGTTGCCTTCCACTGCTTTTCCAGACTGTAGTGTAGGAGTTATAGATGTACGACATGCAACATATAGCGCACAAGCCATCCAATGTAGAAGATCTCCCTGTGATCGATTATAAGAAGACTTAATACGAAGTGGCATGGTCAAGAATTATTCAATATAAATGAGAAGATATCATCTAAAAGTATCACAAATTACTATTACAGTTTATAAACGTATCGTTTTATTAGTGCCTTATAACAGTAGAGACAAGTAGTTCATTCAATGACGATTGTATAGCTGGAATATCTTGGTAAATATGTTCTATTATTTTTTTAAATGTTAAAAAAAATCCAAATACAGAAGCAACTTACATCTAAAGTATAGTTTCGCTTGATTTCTAAAAATGAATCTTTCGACTTTTTTGCAGCAGCAGTATCTACGTTCAATTTTGAACAAAGATTATCCAGCTCTTCGATCCAGCTTTCATCTTGTTTCGGCATTGTTTTTTCACTGTTTGATTATGTTACTAGATTTTATATACGAGATAAAGGTAAAATAAAATACATCAGTAGATATTATAAACTTATCCCAGTTTTGACAATTATGACAGATCATTGGCGGGAAGGAACACACCTTTCCCTCCCACGCGTAAGAGATGCAACACTTGTAACAACGAAGGTAAATAATAGCACTTGTAACACAGCTAAAATAAGTTATCTATTTTTTAAAATGATACAAGTTGTCCTTCATATGAAAACTATGTTTTTCTGTGTTGTTACATAGAAACATCCAGCGACAGACCCCGGCTTCGAAAACGGTGTAATATGTGATCTTATAAGTGTCTAAACGATTTATATCCGTTTGATACTTGTGGTCTGTCAGTCATAGAAACTATATAAAAACATTTTTTTTTGCAACTAATTTGATCGTTGTATCTTCTTAAATATTTATAAAGTATTTTTTTCAATAAATATAAAGTACATTAAAAGTTCAATGTAAGTAACATTATATTTATTAAAATAGTGTAGCAAATAAACATTTTTTTTTAAATAATATGCATTTAAATATATAATAATAAATAAACTTTCCGGAATAAAAATTGTAAACTATAGTGATTGAAAACCGTATCAATTCCGTTGCATAGTTTAAAAGATATAAGAGAAAAGCGAATTAATCTTATATTATTGATTATATTTTTATTTTATTTTTTTATGTCATAGATTGCAAACGAACAGGTGGGTCACCTGATGTTAAGTGATCACCACCGTCCATGGACACTAACAACGCCAGAGGAGTCGCAAGTGCGTTGCCACCCTTTGGGGGGAAGGGTTAGGGGAGGGAGTGGGAGAGGAGAGGGGAGGGGAGGTGAGCCTCCG
>MU159247.1:228616-266336 GCA_015888305.1 Antheraea pernyi | reverse complement strand
GATCAGCTATACCTCCTTTATAAGGCACAAGTTCGGCCTTGCGTGGAGTATTGTTCGCACCTCTGGGACGGTTCCGCCAAATACCTATTAGATGCCCTGGACAGGTTGCAGAGACGGGCTGTCCGCATTGTTAATGATTCAGACACTACACAATTTATAGAGCCGCTTCTACTGAGCGTGTTCTACCGTCTGTATCATGGCGAGTGTTCTGAAGAGCTATTTAATTTAATCCCTTCCTCTCCTTTTCATACCCTAACGACGCGCGCTGGGCTTCGGCCATCGTTTTACGGTAAATCCTATCTGGGCACGAACTAAAAAGTTCGCAACTTCTTATCTCTGCCGTATAGTGAAGCTGTAGAACAATCTTCCGGCCAGTGTGTTCCCTCCTTCCTATAATATGGGGTCCTTCAAGCGTAACGTGAAGAGACATTTATGTAGGCCGGCATGACAGTGGCGACCGGTGAGGGATAGTATGTCTCTCGGTAGTCGCCATTGTTTTTAGATTATACTGTGCTCACCATCAGGCACAGTAAAGTCACATTTCCGTGCTTCGATAATATATATATATATAAAATACACTCGTTTTGCCGGATAAATGAAAAGGGGGAAATAATTGATGTGTGATAATACCGGGAAATAATAAAGTGTGATAAATGATGGTGATACAACCAGGAAATAATTAATGTGTGATAAACGATGGTGATATCACCATTACTAGTTATCAGTGATATTATCAATATCACCATCGTTTGTTCATCCAATCAATATCAATTATCCATCTTTAGAAATTAAAACCCATTTTTTTGATATTGTGCTCGAACTTACTATCAGGCAAATTGGTAATCAATCTCATTCATACCAACATACGTTTTATATATGAAGTGTACTTATAATTATATATTAATATGGTATTTCAGAATAATCAGCGAAGAAAAAAAAGACCTACGGAGTAGTAATGATTTCAGTTGGACAGCTTACTATGACATTGATGGCGTGAGTAAAATCATTGGAATGTATTTACTTTTCTGTCGTACTTAAGTCGCGTTGTCATTAAAATTACAATAACTTTTGATAGAGTGAACCGATTTTAATGAAATCAAGACTAAATTTTTTTTTAGGTTTTATCGTGAACGCAGTACTTTAGAGTGTTCAAACAAACAAACAAAAATTTCTAAAAACGATTGAAAGTATTTTATTTTTTATCCCAAGACACCAGCAACAATTTTTTTCACAAAAATCTAAAAAGTAGAGACACCCTAGATTTACAATCCTATTATATATATAGAGATTAGTATCCTAGAAATGTATTAAATACGTTTCTATTGTATTTAATATAAAACGACTCACGTGCTATCTCTTATAAAAGAGTTGTACTAATTCTATAACAATTACGGGTGTAGCCACACAAGCTCGGAAAAGATTCATTCCAATAAATAATTCTATAAAACACATAGTAGAACATTCATTTTTATGTTTATCGGCTCAACTTGTGTCACAATATGGTTCCCAATGAGGATAATAAGAAGGTAAGCCTTCATATATTAACATAGTAATTGTTAATTTAACATATGTATGCAATATGCAATTATTGTACATGTACAGATAATAAAGACGCAAGGTTATAAATATTTTATCATCAGCGTATTCCAAATAGTTACCCTCTATGAAATATATATATCACATCTATACATATAAATAAATTAAATAGGAGTGTCTGTTTGTAATAACAGCTAAAATAACAGCTTTTTAATAAATGGATAAGAAAGTATACATTTTGCGTGTCTGTCTATTTATTTGTTCTGATTAGTATTCGAAACCATTAAACTGATTTTCGCGGGATTTTGAAAAATGAAGAATGTTTAAAAATCGGGTTTTATTCCTTTTGAGAGTCTTCTCTGCGTGATAGCGATAGCCCAACTATTCCACGCGGACGAAGTCGCGTGTAGAAGGTAGCATAATATACAACTCCAGCAGAATCTTCATTCTAGACAATGAAAAATATAAGTGATTTTATTTTCAGATCAACAATTATTTAGGCATGATAAATAGAGCACATCCCAATTGGACACAGGTCATCGTTGGTGGAGAAAGTTATGAAGGTAGAAAAATACAGGGTTTAAGAATCAATACTCCTGGAAACACAAACAAACCTGTCGTTTTTATTGAATCAGGTAATAATTACGAGCAATTGGAAGACTATTGAAAGCTATATATATAATAATACTACCTGTTAATAATAATATGCCCGTATTGTCGATATACTTAAGTTATTCTTATACGTTGCTATAAACGCTGAGTTATGTAGAAGCAAACGCGGTAAATAAAACAATATGGCTGCCAAGTTGACCAAAAAGATGATATAATTCATATTACATACAAATATATGACTTTCAATTAGGTATATTTATTATAATTGGAGTCCAGTAAGGTACACGTCTCACGCGGTTGTAACATATTTTTGATCAATCTCACACAAACCAATGCACAGGTAGCAATTAATCACTACATTGTGTACCAATTCAAATAAAAAAAGAATCATTAAAATGGGTTCACAATTGATGAAAATATCGATTAATATACATAAAAAAATACATACAACCGAACATAGTAACCTCCTCCTTTTTCGTAGTCCTCTGTGAGTTTATCTGTTCGCGATAAAGTCAAAAACTATCATTTTTATGCCGTTTTCACCAGTAGATTTTAAGTATAATTTAGGTATACTTGACGTTAGTTTAAAAACTGTTGTAGCCGACCGTTTCATATCAATAACATAATTATCGTGAATTAAAGTTCTAAATATTTAAATTTATTCTATCTAAACAAGTTCTACCGTATAATCAGGTATTCACGCCAGAGAATGGATCACGCCAGCAACAACCACATACTTTATCAACCAATTATTAACGAGCGACAACCCTGATATAACTGGATTGAGGGATCAATTCGATTGGCATATATTCCCGACGGTTAATCCTGATGGATACCATTACAGTTTCACCGTAGTGAGTACCTTAAATGTTAAATATGTTGTTTTTAATCTGCTGCTGATAAAATGTCACCTCTTCACAAGCCATTATATATTCATATCTTTCTATTAAACAAGATTTATTAAGAAATATAAATATGTAAAAAGCCAGTATCAAGATTTTTGTTTACGATGAACTCCAATAACACTCAACCGATCTCCGATCTTCATTAAAGTTGGCATTTATATATATTTAGTCCAACTTGAGAGATATATTTCGATAAATGACCTCAATATTTTTAATAACAAATTTTAATCATGTTGTCAGATTTTCAATATTGATTATAGTTATTAATTGTAAGTTTCATTAGTTTTGAACAGATGGCGCTTTAAATTAGTGTGTTGACAGAAAACTGTAGGACTAATCGTCATATATATATCATAGATGGCGCTACGTTTTCATTTTCATAATTTTAATTCAATACATAACAACTGAGCCACAGCAACGTGTGGCAAGGTCAGCTAGTAGGTACATATATAAATAGTGGAATATATTGTTATGTTACCAGGACCGTATGTGGAGGAAGACACGATCTGTATCATCTGCGAGATGCTACGGTGCAGATCCGAACCGAAATTGGGACTACAATTGGTTGAGTGAGTTCTTAAATTCAATGACAAATCTTGACAAATTTTCCCCTTCTTTCTTTATTTCAATTCGGCTATTTTTTCGTTGAAACACAAATAATAATTAAAGTCTATACATATAAAAAAGTATGTTGATATATACTTATGATCTGGATGAACTCCAACACCTTATCTATACTAATATTATAAAGAGGTAAAGTTTGTGACGTTGTCTCATATCAATGTCGTTATATCAATACGCTAAGGCCAATAGGAGCGGAGCACATGTGAAAAATGTTTCAAAGTCGAGATGTTTTTTTTTCTTTTTGATAGCTTCTGCTGTGTGTCAGCGTTAGCCCAGAGTAGTAACTATTACTACGCGGACGAAGATACATATATAAATAGTGGAATATATTGTTATGTTATCAGGACCGTATGTGGAGGAAGACACGATCTGTATCATCTGCGAGATGCTACGGTGCAGATCCGAACCGAAATTGGGACTACAATTGGCTGAGTGAGTTCTTAAATTCAATGACAAATCTTGACAAATTTTCCCCTTCTTTCTTTATTTCAATTCGGCTATTTTCTTGTCATACATATAAATGTAAGTCTATACATATAAAAAAGTATGTTGATATACATTTATGATCTCGATGGACTTCAACACCTTATCTATACTAATATTATAAAGAGGTAAAGTTTGTGACGTTGTGCGTTTGTGACGTTGTGGCGTTGTAAGGGGTAATCTCAGGAACTACTGGTCCGATTTGAATAATTCTTTCAGTGTTATATAGCTCATTCATCATGTGAAAAATGTTTCAAATGTTTCCAAACTTTAAGGCAAATGTATATATATAAAACTTGCATTTTAGTAAAAAATATTATGCAAAAAAAACTGCATTCAAATATAAGCTTTACAATAAATACCTCAAAACTATGTTTAAGAAATACAAGCAAATTGGTCCTAAATAGACCAAGGACAACTCGATATGGCATACAAAACATAAAATTCGAGGGAGCTAAATTATTCAATGAATTACCAATCGAAATACGGGAAATTGAATCCTTAAATATATTAAAAGTAAAGCTAAAGCTATTTCTAAAAAATAATTTTTTTGATGTATAATTATTATACTTTTTTATCTGTATTTTACTCTCTTCATAGCGGTACATGTTTTGTCTTCTCTTTCGGCAGTATTTTAGCATAAGAAATATTTTATAACAATCTTGTATCTTTTCTAACACTGGATGATTAGCTTAACGATTATTAATGTTCTTTAAGTATCAATAAGTGAAATATGTTCTTTGAGAAGTAAATTCTTTAAACTGAAACTGGAAATCGAGATGTTTTTTTTTCTTTTTGAGAGCTTCTTCTGTGTGTCAGCGTTAGCCTAGAGTAGTAACTATTACTACGCGGACGAAGTAGCGGGTAGGGACTATAATCTATATACTAATATTATAAAGAGGTAAAGTTTATGAGTTTGCGACGTTGTAGGGGGTAATCAGGGGGTAAGCAGGAGCGACTAAACCGACTTTGAAAATTATTTTACCAATATAAAGCCACGATATTTATGAGCGCCATAGGCCACATATCATCACGCTAAGACCAATAGGAGCGGAGCAGCAATGAAAAATGATTTAAAATCGGGGTATTTTTTCCTTTTGAGAGCTTCCGCTGCGTCTTAGCCCAAAATAACTATACCACGCGTGCGAAGTCGCGGGCAGAAGCTATTAACTAATTATATTATCTATAATCTATACTAATATTATAAAGAGGTAAAGTTTGTGAGCTTGTAGGGTGTATTATCTGGGGAGTCGGAGAAAAATGGTGGAACGAAATGTTTCTTACGAACGCTGCCTTAATTATGAGATGTTCTAGAGAAAAGTTGTAGCTTGACAATGCCTGTTACCGCCCAACGAAGTGGGCACGGGTCGGCTAGTAACTAATAACAATGTAGATTAGCAAATCTAGATACTTTTCACGGTCAAATTTTGTGTATTATCCAATCACTTGTAGAAATTAATAGACTATTTTATTGTTTTAAAATTTCGTATTTTAATTTAATCTCTAACTATAATCTACCTATCTATAACCTTTAAAAGCATTTATCAACACATTTTGATCATAAAGTTTTTGGGATGCATAAATTAAAGCAAATATTCTCATCAGTGGTTATGTATCTGTGCTACATCCGAACTGAGTGACAATATTAGCTTTGAAAATGTTCTTATAACAATTAAATTATTTACAGAGCACGGTGCGTCGAACAATCCTTGTGACTATCAAACCTATGGCGGTTCCAAGCCGTTTTCAGAGATTGAAACAAGAACACTCTCCAACTACATCGCTAGTTTAGAAAACCTCTTGGCGTACGTTGCCTTTCATGCTGATGCGCAGATGTTA
Organism: Antheraea pernyi; assembly: GCA_015888305.1. Classification (NCBI taxonomy): domain Eukaryota; kingdom Metazoa; phylum Arthropoda; class Insecta; order Lepidoptera; family Saturniidae; genus Antheraea; species Antheraea pernyi. Next base: position 260,337 of record MU159247.1, on the reverse strand, counting down.
CTTCTACCATATTCAGATTCCACTGCACATGTCGATAACTACGATGATTTGGTATGAAATCCATTATTTTTATAAATTACTAGCTTCTGCTCGCGGTTACGCTGGCGTTAACGTAAAATTTAATATATCCCTATGTCCTTTTATACAAAGTCACACATGGTTGAATAGTTAATGTGTAAAAATATAACAAAAATTCATATTTATAATGTTAGTAAGGATATCAACAAGGTGAAAATAAATATAAAGCCCGAGATCACAGATATAAAGAAAACATATTACTGAAGAGAAAGAACACATTAGGACAATAATATTAGAGAAAAAAGAAGATCAAATAAGGGTAGAAATATTTTGTACGTTTCTTTTTGATTTATATAATGATAAAGTGAAATATAAATGTAGATGAAGTTTTCAAAAATCACCGCTGGGGTCACTAGCAATGGTGGCAGCCAGCACATGCTGAATTGTACGCCATTGTAGCAATACCACGGCTTAATTTTAACATCTTCTTATGTTTAGTTTCTTCTATTTATTTTGTGTTATACATATCCTTGTAATTCAATGTTGATACTATTGTATTGTAATATTTTGTTTCTATCTTTCAAACTGAAGAACACATGTAATTTTTAGGTAACCATTGGTGCAACGTCTCTCCGCCATGGATTCCTAGTCAATGGCGCAAAATACCGCGGCCCGGCTACTGCTGCAGAAATATTATGTAAGACTTTGTTTTTTAGATAAGGAAATCGGTCATTTAATAGTCCGCTACTTTAATCCTAGTCTTTTTTTTATCGGAAAGTGAACAGGAAAAAAGAAATCTGTTCGCTTAAGTAATGTTTAGATATTCCGTAAAGTTTAAAAATTTCAGACAAAGCATCAGGAGGGAGCATGGACTGGGTGCGTTCTGCACTTGGGACTCCACTCGTGTATACATACGAGCTCAGAGGAACTTATTTCACGTGGCCTGCTAATAGAATCCACGAACAAGGAGACGAGGTCACACATATGTTGTTGGGACTCGCTGATGAAGCAAAGAATTTAGGGTATTACTAGATATTCAATTATCTATAAGCTATACAACTTTCAATTTACAAGTGCTTTTATTTCATCATAGTAATATAAACACTGTGTAAGCTATGTAAATTAAAAAAAAAATTAAGTGTTTGTTCTAAAATTAAATATGAAATTTATAGTTTTTACACTTGCTAGTGTACCTTCATTTTCCTTTTTTATCATAAGTGATTTAAATAATATAACAATTATTTTAACATTACACCCATGGTTACCCGCCATAAAGAGTCTGGTGGCAAATATAGGATTATCAAAAACAAGCTACGACCAAGAGAGGAGACGGTTCCAAAGATTCATAGTGGCAAAGATAAGAAAGGTATTGCGAATGTAAATTCTAAGAAATCAAATAATATTTTGGATGCACTAATAAGTCTGTAAATTGAATATATATTCTGCATTTTCCAAATCTATATTATATAACTATATATGATAGAATTTTAGCAGAATAGAAGAATTATTGGTTTATTACACTAATCTCGTATAGTGTCGATGCAGTCAGGAATGGCAATAAATACTTCGTAGATACTGTCACTATTTATTTGGCCAGAGCTTCGCCTTACAATACTTCGAATATAATGCGTAGATATCACCAACATCTTGCCTTTTAAAGGCACATCTATATAAGTCAAAGCTTTTACTATTTATACATAACTCCGCAAAATAATTTAAGTAACACAAAAATAATAAAGTATGAACAAATTAATGTTATTTAAGCTATACAACAATTTTATATAATTATCCTTATTTATGTATCTCTAATATGTTTCAACATGTAAGATCAGCGACATCTTACCTTTCATGGCCGAACTATGAAGTCAAAGAATATACTATTATTAATAATGATCAAACTAATGATTCGATTCTATATAATGATATCCATTCTTGTTTAAGCCTTATTAAAATTATATAATAATAATTATTCGTATTTATATATCTTTATTATGGTGGCGCTAGTATCAATGTGTATCTCTAATATGATGGCGCTAGTATCAATGTATATTTATAATATGGTGGCGCATCAATGTCCCGGTCGTGTTGTAGTCTAGCCTCTTGAATGTGATGCAGCGGCATCGGAGGTGGGCGGTAACAGGTTACTAAATTTTCACTATAATCTACTTATAACAACTCTTAAAAGGGATTAAAATGCCATTCGAAATATGTTCAAAGGTTACTCCTAACAGTAGAGTTGAAGCGCCTCATGAACAACACTGAACACAGACCCAATAAACAAAACGGTATCATAACAAAGAACAATATAGTATGTAGCTTGTGCTAACGTAAATTGCATACGTTCTGCTATTTAAAATTATAAGTATTAAAAACAAAACTTACCAACTTTCTTTTCGCAGAGGTCACAATAACATCTATATGTGTGTGTTTATATTTTTACTTTTCCTAAATGATTCGACGAAATTAATTCTTTTTGCACTTCTGGAGTCACTTAGATGGGTTTTAGCTATAATTTAACAAGATGGGTGAAGTTATTGTCGAGTAGTAGATTTCTATGCTGGCTATGAATACTCTGATTGTAAATAACAAGCCACCTAACTATTTATATTCGCTTTCAAACGTTAACACGAAAATAGTTCAAAGTACTTTAACGAAAACGGTTGCCTCAGTAAGTGCTATTCCAGTTTCTGTATAACTCAATATTCTGAAGAGTTTAACAGTCTCGTCAAAATTATATAAATATACTTGTGTGAAGTGTACCGACTTTAATTTAATAGCTACATTCACTAATGTTATTTAAATCAACAGAATAAATAAGGCAAATAATTTGTGACCTCTTAAATAGAGCCCTTTTTAGCTTATATTTATTCTATGTGGTTAATATTATTTTTCTATCTCACCATCCATAGACATTAACAACACCAGGGGAGTCGAAAATACGCTGCCAGCCTGTGTTTGGGGGAAAGGGAGGGAGAGGAGAGGGGAGCTGGGTCTCCGGCGCTCTCACTGACCTAACGAAACGCGACAATGCAAGCACTGTTACTTCACGTCGGTTTTCTATGAGAGGGTAGTACTAATCCGGGCGAGCCGACCCATTTGTGCTGAAACCAATAATAGTTTCAGCGTGGCTCTACCACCTACAAACTACACTATATGCGATTAAGTTTAATTTAATGAATTATTTTATGCTTTTATCTCTACCTAAATAGATAAAATCAAATCACGCTTTATAGTGTCAGAGATCGATCCACTGGATCGATTCGTGGTCTAATATTGATTAGTTATTAGATAATAGATAAATTAGTCAATTCTTCCTTGGTATTTAAATCGATTTTTCGATTAATTGCTTTCAAATCGTCATTCCTTATCGACACATAAACAGTTGACGACGCATAAACTAGATGGTGAGAAATCCACCTCACAAATATACATAATTGAGTAAAATGTAAATAAGAAAAAAGATGACTGTACTCCAAAACTAGCCTTTATATATAAATCTCAGAGGCCGCCGCATACGAGAAAATAAAAACAAATTAAAAAGGCCAAACACGATTTGTAAAACATTAATCTTATCCGAATTAAATAATTTCTTCATGAAACGTACGTAATTTACGGCGTCCAATTTGGTGTCATTGTTCTTGTAACAAATATTGAGTCGTAAAAGACCCTGTCATACACATTTGGATATAAATTAAAATATGCACACAGCTACTACTATTACATATGATATATAATTTTATTATCGAACGTAAATTCAAACCATTAAATAAATAGGCACAAATTAAATTTCAACGAATAGTTATGTAATCTAGTGATATATTAAAATTCCCATTATAGTGTTTAAAGGTGGGACTAAAATAATTTTTGTGGTTCACTTGATTTATTTTAACATTCAATAATATGCACTTTATATAACACACAGTATCAAAATTGTAAATAATTCGTAATTTTAATTGATTGAAGTATTTGATAATGATTATATTTCAAAAGAACATGTTTTAGACTTAGTAAAACCAGTAACAGTTTTTTGGGAAATAGTGTTAGATTTTACAACAAAATCCCAAAGGACATTACCCATTTGCCGGATTGCGAATTTAAGCGCCATGTCAAGCGGGTTTCGGTGACTAAAGGCTATTATAGAGTGGATCAATATGTGAACGATGGTGATGTCTGGAATTAACTCATCTCTGTACATCCACTAATAACGTTTGTGAAATTTTTTACCTAATATATTCTAAATATTAAATATTTGTTAAAAATATAAACCAGATCGAGTTTCTTGACGGTTCTTCTCGATGACTGAGTTGTTTTCCAAACCGGTGGTAGTTTTGCCGTGCCTTCTTAAGGCCTAAATTGAATAAAGTGTTTTGGATTTTGATTTTAAAGGATTATGAACAAACAGTAGAATGCGAACTACTTTTAGTAAGTTAAAAATTAGCGTTGAAATCGTTTTGAACTATTGCTGTTAAAGCGGATGTAAGATCTAAACAAAACGTAATACTAGAGATAGATCCTACCAACTTCTGCTGGATTACTTAAAAATACTAAAATAATATATTGGACTCTGTAATTTTATATATTTTAACAGCAATAATGATAGAGGCTTTGATAGGTTCGATTGAAGAAACATCATCTTCACACAAATGTAGATACGGTTGGCAACAGGGGCATTTCACGTGAAGCGGACAACGCAAAAAAGGTGAGGTTCTGAAATTCGTTCATATTCAGTCTATTTGGACTTCTAGTAGGTATGAATGTGAGTGCATAATTATTATTTTTCTATCACGTTTATTTGTCAAGTTATGGGCTTCTAAAGAACAGTTACATCTGAAATTCAGATTTTTTGGAAGTAGGCTTTCGAATTGAACAAATTTACAATAAAATATTAAACGCATCGATTTATATAGCACAATAATCGCTCTTTTTGAAAATAAAATAAAACTTAGAAAAAACTTTTTTTTAATGCTCAAAACCGAAAGTTAAATATTCGAAACAAAATTTTAATAACTTGGCATATTTTTTTTTCTTTTTTTTTTTTACATCAAAACGTAGCTTAAAATACACACAAAATATAATATAACTTTTAAAGTTGGCATAGAATTGGTTAAGGTGATAGATCGATTGATGTACATGCATGTCACACAGAGTACGAGGTCAGCGCTTTGTTAGGTAGATTTTTTTTGAAAGGTAACGCACTTAAAAGATGTGATATTAATATATAGCATCTTGTATCCGCTCATTCAAGCTCTAGAAATGATTTGGGGTAGTTATTACTCATATGTGTTACACATATTCAATATTATATGTCCGAATAGAAGAATACATATTAAAAGTAGCAATAGACAAGAATATTGTGTTAATAAATTGCAACTAGTGACGGCATCTCTTAGCCGAAAAAAGAGTTATTTATTATCTTTAACAAAATATGTGAACAAAGCTATATATTATTTGCAATTACTATTTCAGAAACAAAACAGTTGCATGCCTTTATTCCAACAATCGAAGGTCTTATGTAAATATCACTAGTTCTGATATAAATTCCCTTTGTAAAAAATATAAAGTGAAATCTTTTTCTTTTTCGAACTGACTATGTTATTGACCTGGCGAGGTCTTAATAGCTTCACCGAAAACTTTCTTAACAATAATAAAAAGGCTTCAAGAAATACATTTTATTCCAATCTAGACAATGTATATGACATATCAAAATAGTACTCTTCCTGAATACCCGCAAAAACTGAATCAATTTTTAATTTCTGGAATCAGCCCGAATAAATATCTCTTCAATTTAAGAGTTAACGATGCACTTGTGCTTCTGATTTTATTAAACCCACGCCATCGTCACATTCCTTTGGCGTTGAATTTTCTTCGAAAGGTGAGTCTTCTAGCACTTCTAATTCTATACCTTCCTGAAAGTATACAATTAGGTGATCTATCGCATTCTAATTAAACATTACAATATCCTTATATGTCTGTCTTTCACAAAGCATCAATAAATTACTTACAATTCCATCCGATCCTTTGGCACTGTCATTGTCAGCTGTCGATTCGTTTCTTCTCTGAAAGAAAGCATTCTAAATTAGTCAATACGTATTTTTAGACTTATCAATATTAGGCTTTTGGAAGATATTTATTTTATTAGTGATTTTGGAAGCGTATAGATAGTAATATAGACATTATAGTTTCTTACAAGGCTTTTCCGTCTCACACTTTCTCTGAGCACCTCCAGTTTTCGCTTTTGCTTCCTCTTAAAGAAATTAGCCTGAAAATGATGCATCATATTTTAGATCGTAAGGCTGTACCACACTGCAATAATTACTATCCTTACCGCCATTTCTAACATTAAGATCTAGTACAAGTTTGTTTAAGTGCGTTGCCCTTAATTATTACTTTGTTATATGTCCGGTTATTTAGAATAAAGATTTTATGAAACAATGAAACAAAATCGTCTACTTTTATATCTCAAATACGAACCTTCTAATAGTTAAAATATTCAACTACTTTCAAATTATATTAAGTACTTACCCGATATAACATAAAGATAACTAGAATAAGTATAATTAATGCTACAATCGTTGCAACTAGTATTATAAGGTTTTTATCATTGTTGAACGAGAGCTCTTGCTGGAAAGTGATAGTTGTTGTTACACTGAAACATAAAAAAAATCTGTAAAGTCGATTTATGGACGATAATTTAACGTGATGACGTCATCAGAAAACATTGATGAAAAATTTCATACTTTGATGAATTTACTTGTTCTATATCTTATATATTAACTAGCGGCCCGGCAGACGCTGTCTCGCCCTGACTATAAAAAAAAAACTTGACAAATAATATACTAAAACCTTCCTCATGAATCACTGTATCCACTGGTTGAAAACCGCATGAAAATCCGTTCAGTAGTTTTTGAGTTTATCGCGAACAGACAGACAGACAGACGCGGTGGGGGGACTTTGTTTTATACTATGTAATTATACGTGAAGCCAAAATTTTGTACCCCTTTTTAAGAGAATTGCGCGTACGGATGAACGTGAAATTTGGCATAGTTAAATTTTATATGGATGAGAAGTGCAGAAAGCTATTTTTTTAATATAAAATGAATTAGAAAACCATTAAATTAATTAAAATATGCATTACTCATACTACTGCTTAAATTTTACACAACATAGACACACATGTAAATGAAAGACTTAATGACATCCGTCATTTTAGTTTTGCGTTCCAATTACCTTTTCAATATTTTTAACATGACTGACGTTGCATGCCTTAGGTTAATTTTATAATAATATAATATGTAAATTAATAATATACATTAATTATTAATTGATAAATAATTTATCTTTAGTAAATTTATAGAACCACTGAAATAATTATTATTCCCTTTGGTCTTATTGAATGTCATAATTTTTAGGTGACAGGACTGTTTTTACTTCATGTTGTTATAAAAGTAAAGCAATATTACCAAAGTCAATGTCAATATTTTAATGGGTAGTATTTTTATATGGTTCACTCACTTCAAATGATGATTCAATAAAAAATGAGCCAAAAAATACTATGTAAAATCAAAATAACAAAATTTGTTTGCTCATGAAAGTAATCTATGACTTAGATCTTCGCTGTTACAATGGTGCAGTTCAACCTGATGTAGCAATTATATTAAGTACAGTTGATGATGAATTTTAAACATAAATGAATTAATTTTCAGAAGTTAATGGTACTATTAAAATATCTTTGTTTTGTATTCATCATTTGATTCTATTGTGTATCCATTACTTTTCCAAACGATGATACTGGGCATATCACTATTCCTCATAATCTACAGACTAGATTTAATTCAATATCATCCAGAAATACCACCCACCCATAGTGTCGTGTAAAATTAATTGAAAACTGTGTCGTAAAATTTGCGATTGCAATAAAATTCTTTATTTTCGTAAAGTTATATTTACTTAGAATTTGAGAGTCTTACCACCTTATGTAAACGCCAGTCTTTTATTTCAAATTTATAATTAATTTCAATGTTCATTTAGTTTAATATTTATATAATTTAAAAAAAAGGGGGAAATAACAGAGTAGCCATGATAAAAACCTTTGATTATAGATTATTGACAAAAGAACCCCAATAAAGTACAAACTTTAAAAAAATCAATGAACTATGGTCGAATGTCGACCACACACACACGGGGGTTCTTCTCGCGCGCCCCATCAGGGTCGCGCGGGAGGACCGCATCAGGGTTGCCCCTCTGGCGGTGACTTCTCTCTACCCCGCTTTTCATGGGGGTGTCTAGTGTTGCGGGCGCGAGCGTCATGTTCATGACGCTGCCTTCTCATGTCGACCACTGGGCGTCTACTAGTATAAATAGATGCGTCACAAGCCGATCGCGCTTTGTCGTAGTCCGGTGAAGCTGTTAAGACCTTGCCAGGTCAATAGCGTAGTCAGTTCGAGAAAAAAAAACCGATCGCGCTTCTCTATCGCTTGTTCCGCGCTCTCGTTTGCACGCTCGGCTGAGACGGCACGTGACAATGAGTCATGCTTTTTCGTGCGTGCTGTCGGCGTTCATCAATTTATAAGACGTTATCAAGTCAATAATAAATTTTTATAATCATAATTGTTTTTTTTTACAAGACCAAGAATTGTTAAATTTCTATTTCAGAGTTAATTATTGCGAATTCAAAATGATTGATTTACATTGTAACATTTTTTTTTAATTCTGCGAATTTGTATTCACATTCCGCCAGCTGAAGTTCAAAAATAAAGTCTGTGGGTAAATTTCGCTTCCACCCACCAGATTAGGCCCCCCTCGGCAGTGGCTCAAGTCTAGGTCCGTTCCGTTGGCGTGGAGCCTTTGAGTGCGCTGCTCGCGCGATATAGTGACACAAAATCTTACATCACTGCGACAAAATAACACATATCACCTCTACAGACGTGCACGCATGCATACACCCTTACACATCAAAGTGGAATAGTTTAGAAAATTATCCAATACGAAATATATATAAGAGTTGTTGAGGTATGTATGCTTGGTACACATATATGTTTCAACAACTCATATATGTATGAATAGTTAGCTTAGCTTATGTTAGCTCAGATAGGTCGTGAATTGCATGTATAAGGCAACAGCCCAAGCCGAGGTGTGTCGTGCGCCCTTGAACTAGTTGCCCAAATAAAATCGGCTGAGTGCCTTAAGCGCTCGCCTTAGTTATGCGGTGAATCTGTTAACACCTTGCAAGGTCCATAGATTAGTCACTTCGAAAAAAATAAAATTAAAAAAACAGTTTCTTAAAGTACCTTTCAGATTTCCTTTCTAAAGTAGGCTTTAAATGTAAAATAATGCTTGATGTGGTATTTAGTTTTCCATCTATCAAATTATCACCTGAAAAAGAAATTCATAACTTTTCAAAATCAGCCTCCAGCTCTCTCACTGACCAAACGAAACGCAACAACGCAAGCACTGTTACTTCATGTCGGTATTCTTGTGGGTCGGGTGGTAGTACCCCGGGCAAGCCGACCCATTCATGCTGAAACCAGTAATAGCTTCAGCGTGGCTATACCACCTACAAATAAGTAATATTGAAGTAGACATACTTATTTTGTCCTTGGCAATTTCCATGGCTGCTATGACTTTCTTGGTACTATTTGGCATTAAATTTATTTTACACACGAACGAAATAGCATCAACTTTATCTTCTTCGATACACATATCGTTTCCAGTTGATGAACACTGAAATAATTTAATATACACTGTAAATTAAATTTAAAAAATCATCAGTTTTTTGTTTGTTTCTATAGTATTCTTTAAATTAGAATTAGCAATAATAAGGTAATAAAATATTGGAACTTGCACTATAGAATTGTATAAATGATTTTTTTTCCATAGTTACTACGGCTATGACATCTTTCCATATTACAGAACCGTTGTTGATTATCTGAAATCATAAATAAATGATAGTTTTTATCTATTATTTAGTAGTAGTGTTAATCTCACAGTGCTTCAGTTTTAAAACTACTAAGTAACACTTAATCCCTATTTAAATTCAACATTATTTACAGTCTTACCAAATACTCATGTCCATCATTGATTATTGGATTTTTTGTGTCCATTATTTCATTATCCGTGACATTTCGATCATCTGTTGACCTAAAATTATTTTATATTCAATTATTTATTACATAAATAAATATACATAACTCAAATAGTCAATTTAGTCAAAAAGTCAATAATCTGGATAAGCCTGTGCGTATCCAGTTTTTCCAGGCCGGCATGACAGCGGCGACCGGCGATGGATAGTGTGTCTCCCAGTGGTCGCCATTGTTTTTGGATTATACTGTGCTTACCATCAGGAACAGTGCAGTCATTTTGCCGTGCTACAATAAAATTTAAAAAAAAACGCTAAACCTAAACGGTGCTGCCTCTTAAGTGCAGCTGCTGGAACACACCAACAGCTGTTTGGCGACAGATTTTCAATTTGAGGATGGTAACAAGCCAGGTGAACTTAGCCTACCACCATGATGGTTTCCTTCACCGGAAGCTCCAACTCAGTTGCTAGTTCGAGTTATATTCTCACGCATGAAACATTGTTCAGAACAAGAATTACTTTGATCTTTATTATTATTAAAAGGCAACAGTGAAAAATGATTGCAGGATATATGGATACGATTATAGTTAAAAGATGAATAACAATGAAACGAAAATATAGAACTCCTTGAAATTGATGAAGCATTGTGGGTAACCTGATGGTTTAAAGATTATGAACTGGTTTTGTCGTTCAAAGACAGATTCTAATTTTTTCAAACTAGTACTGGAATTATCGTATGTTGATTCATCAATTCAATATTTACCCTTTCATGTCGATTTGAGACGTATCCAGCATATAGTTTACCATTAGTTCTTGCTCAATAAAATCCGGTTCGCGACAGCTTTCACGGAGTTGCACGGTGATAGTTAATTTTTCATTTAGGTTTATTGGTTGGCTCATATTCAATAAAATATTTAAGGAATGCTGAAAAAGCAAATTATAATTTATATTAGTTTCCTTTGCATCTTTCAATGATCACCAAAAACAATTATTTCCTATGAAAAAAGTTTTATTCCTTTTGTGGAGATTTTAGCGGGATCTGAGTCTGTAATATAATGGATTTTATATTGTTATAAGACTCTATATTTTATAATTGTGGTGATATTTTATGTAATATGGTTCGGTTATTGTGCAGAAGTGAGGTGGAAAAGTATATTTTTGATTATATTTCAATGTAAAGGTAATTGTATTATTATACGTTTTTAGTTTATTTACTTTCTTCGCTTTTTATACTTGCACTACCAGCAATAACTTTTATTCTTGATAACAATACCGATAGTTAGCTGGAAGAATATGCATTGTGGCTCGCTAGTGAACAAACTAAAAACTGGAATAGTGTATATATTCATTCATGAACCTTACAATCGTTTTTATTGGCTGCACAGAGAGAGGTGTCAATTCCAGACATCACCATCGTTCAAATATTAATCCACCTTTAACCAAAACCCACTTTATATAGCACTTAGACTTACAGTCCGCAAATCGGTAATATGCATGGAGACATTTCTGTAAAGCCTAACATTATTATCTACAAAACTCTGTTACTGGTTTTACTGAGTCTGATACATGGCATGACCAAAGTTAAAGAAATAAACCTCAGTGTTTCTTCTAAGTGGTTTTGGTAGGTAGCACTTATACCCAATATCTTCGCCTGAACATCCTATACGAGCAACCTGCGCTCCTCTTACGATAACCCACATGCACGCTTCGTAGGCATTATGTCCATCATTCCGCACTCGTATCGTAACCGTTTCCGTCTTGCTTGAACCAAGTAAGTAATCTTCACTCCTGTAAATATAAAAAACGGGAGCACCTGTGTTTAAAAGCATTTTTAATTTTATTGGTGAAGTAATGGAAAACTTGCATAGATGAGGGTTTATAACGGGATCCTTCTCATGTAGTGGTTATTATATTTTATTCATAATCTTGTAGTATTTGACTTTGTTAGTAGCATTTCACGTAATATAGTTCGGTTATTGTGTATAAGTGAATTGGATAGAAAATAATACCGGGGTGCATGAATTTTGAGATGCCCCAAGATTCCCTGGAAAGTTCTAACCACCATCTTGTTAGTACATTTCAATTATCATATGACACTTGTAGTATTGTTACCCGGTCGACAATGGCAGTAATAATGTAGAATATTATTTTCCAAAAATACAATTAAAAAAACTTAAAATAAATTAGAGGTTAAAGAAGGGCCGCCAGTCTTAAGAAGATCTAGCGAAAGCTTATCTAGGCAAGTGAGACTAGGTGAAATATTTAAAATTAACAAATAGTTAAGTGTATTCAGCGTCGTGTTGTATGTGGACTATCCACAAATATAAATAAAATTGAAGTGTTTAATATAAATATTGTTTATCTGAGCTATTTTCCGAAACGCTGGTCCACTTGAGATGGGATTTTAAAGACAGATATATGAAAAGTATAGTATCCACACATCCACGTGTCTTTCTACTGAGGCGAATCAGTCGTGTTCAAATATTAACGGATAAATAACTTGAAGTTAACAAAAGAGGTTAAGTAGTAATGGCAAAGTTGCAATCGACATAAGAGATAGCCCAAAATAAACAAAACAAAATGTGTAGGTTTTTGTTTTAAAAGTTTACTAATACACAAACTAGGATTACATGCAAAGATCCATCGTCTCATAGGTACTTTAACAATTCAAAAATTATATTAAAAAAATCAATAAAGGAACTATCACACGAGAAATTGTAAGAACAGAGAAATGTAAGTTTGGGTTGATCTACATCTACGAAATAAATTGAATATTACGTTAAATCCAACATCTTTCATGAACCTGCTCTCATTCGTGTTGATTTAAATATTGTTATAATAGCTTAACCTATATTACCGCAAACTGAGACATCGTAACAAAGGAATATTTTCCATAGACAATAACTCGATGCGTTTTCAATATGAAAGAAATTCAATTCTTACGGAAATAAAATTGGACGCATGATGACATGGTAATAAAGTAATTATTATTTACTTACCCAGACCACGTTATATTCATAGACAATTTACTTTTACAATCTTCATCTTTGCAATGCCTTGAGATTTCCATAACATTTTCCGTCTTACTATAGGGACTAAGTGTAAACCAAGAGCTGTTGAAAACTGAAGAAGAATGATTAATATAATGATATCAGAAATTTAAGCATTTGTTATAGGGTAACAAGGACGACGACACAGTTGTTAGCCTATTCAACGTAGGTTTGAATCTTTGCAGCTGACCAGTAGCTTTCGGTAAAGAAAACCATTGTGACGAAATCGTAGGTAGGGATTTATCTAAGCCTTTGTAGCTAGTTACCACACTCAAGTTGATAATCTGCTGCTAAACACATGTCTATAGGTATGTTCTAGAAACTGCCTACCTGTAAAACAGCCCCTTTCTAGATTTACCGTATTTAACATCTTAGATGACATCGTTATTTTACGTTAGGTAAGATTACGGTCAAAGGCTACAACCTATGAAGTATTAAATAAGTCAAATCCATTTGATGTTAAATTGTCACTACAGCCTATGGCAATTGAACCACAATTCTAACGCCAATAAGTTGCTATATCTAAGAATTACGTTGGAAAACCGATTAGTCCGGTGTAGCTGTGAAGGTCCATTAGGCCAAAAGCGTGTAGTAAGTTGGAAAATAAATAGAAAACCTCATGTACCCTTGCTAGTTGCTAAGCACAACCTTAGGACTGGAACACAGCAGCAAAAGCACTGTTACTTTGCATCAGAAACAAACATGGTAGTGATGCTTTCCTTATCATGTCTGGTTGTCATAACCTGTACTTCTAATAATTTCTCACTTTTATTGTAAGAAAGGCTAAATAAGTTTAATATATAAGATTAATATCGAAATAGTTGCGAATCGAACATTAATACTTACTTTTAGAATGTTGTATGTCGCTGCAATTATAATTCACTTTTGCTGTAAAGTTATAATCTGCCGGGTCATTATTATTCTGAAAATATTAAATTGCATTTTTAATGCATAAAGTATATTGTTAACTTTCATGATGTACTATATTTACGACTACTATATTACTTATCACGAATCTATGTTGAAGAGGTTGGAAATATATGGGTTTTTCAGTACCTCCATATATAGGTCCATATCTCTAAGCTTAGCGTATCACCATGTTGAGTCACTTAATATCAGAATAAAAACTAAAACATATAAAGTCAAACACAAAACTATGAAAACCGAAAATTTAAAATATTTTAAAACGTTTTTGTTGCATTTTCACTACGTTACGCTAAATTACGTTGTAAGCTTGACGGCTTCGCTTGTTACTAGCTTTACTTAATTTTTTAAGTCAACCACGAAATACAATCAAAACATTGAAACATAATAAATATTACTTACAAGTAAAACGGTAACATTTTTACAATAAGATGGCTCCATATCTGCTAAAGGTATTGCATATTCCGATACTGGTATAGAAGCACCGACGCCTACTATGGTATTGGTTAATGTTAAGTCTAAAAAAAGAACAAAAAGTCATACAAAAAATTTTAGAATTCTCTAAAAACGAACCAAAAATTTTGTGAAATGTGAATGACTATTTATTTAGTTTATAACAATTCACAAAAAATCTGTACTTCGCAGTAAATTGCTTTAAAAATAAACAAATATAATTCTAGATATTTAGGCATCAAAATTACCACAGGTTCTTAAAATTTAGGTTCTGCTCATCAACAATAACCACCAAGGTTTTGAGAATTATCCGGCCACTTACTTGCATCTACTTCGCTAGACGAATGGTCCACGTTGACGCATACAATCACTGTAAAATTATCATCTTGCTCTCTAACAAACTGAAATTCAAATTATATATATAATATTATACTATATATTATCGATACATTCAGAATATTATAACATTATGGTCAGCAAAAATAATTAAGTAAAAAATTGATATACGCATATTATCCAATTACAATCCAAGAAATGCAAATAAAATAGATTAATAGTTCAAAATAGTTTTCAGATAATTGCATCGAAATAATACTGTTATTTTAAATATCACAATTATTTCATAAAAATTCTTCAATTTCAACCTTCGAAATGGGCATATACAGTGCCTATTTTCTCTATATAAGATTTTTCTCCTACCTTTGCTCCAGCTAGTTGTGTTGTAACTGTGACATTGAGAGTAGGTAAACAGCGGAAGAATAGAACAGAGTCAGTCCCTGGTGACCCTACTGCTAATTCTGTGTAAACAAAATATTATATCCTGAATTATATTTTGCATCATAGTAATAATGTACGCGTAGAGCCATTCGAGTCTCTGCCTCATAATTTCATTTTTTAAATGTCCGGCTTTAATGATATAAAAATAAGCGATGCAGTCAATTAAACAAACAAAACAAAAACAAATTACCGTTGCAACCATTTCCATCAATATCGCTCATTATTTGAAGACTAAAACCAAAGTTTCTTTGACCTTCGACCTGAATTTTTTGAGTTAATTTCAAATCCGATACTTGGATTTGTTTATACATTGTACATCCTACTAGAGTTTTGTTGACCTCAAAGCCAGAAAGTATATACACAGCACCAACTCCTGAATCTTCGTATGGAGCACTGATGAATATCTCTGGAAAATGTCATTAGCTATTTTTAACGATTTCTGTTCAATAATTCAAGTTACTATGGATCCAATACTGTTTCTCTTAAGACGAAAAGTTAGTGCAAGCATTAAAAATTCTGAATGAACATATATACAAACATAAGATTACCTGGAATGCTATCTCCATCTATATCATGTGTAGCTATCGCAGAACCAAATCTTGCTTCTCTCTTAGTGCCTAGTATTGTTCGTATCTTATTTTTATCATCAATCATAGCCTGTAAATGATAATTATTTTAAACAGACTTAATATCGCACTTTGTAGCTTGATTTTAAGTGCGCTATAGGAACCTCTATGTCTTAAACCCTGTGTCACTTGCAACTTACATACACTGAACAAAATCTTACCAAACTACCTCCAATATAAATATGAACCGCGCCATACTCAAATTTCTCATCATCGTAGAAGGCTGGAGCTCCAACCAACAAGTCTGAATAACCATCTAAATTGATGTCTGTTGCATCCATCGCAAATCCAAATATAGATCCAAATTTTTCATTTGTTATTACTTGAGGTTTACCTTTATTCATTAAAACACTTAATGTTTTGTACTTAGGCTCAACTTCGAGGAATGATATCTGTAAGATGTGTGATAAAATATAATTTTTTAAAGTTTTGTGAACGAATACCTACCTATATAGAACTAGCTATTAAAATTAAAATAAGATAAAAAAGAAATTAATTACCTCTCTGTATAACTATTAATCAGTCTTTGATAAAATCATAGATAAATATGTAATTGGAAAATACGGAATGAATTAAGAATAACTTACCATCCCGCTCATGCTATCTGTTGTTATGCTAAATGCGTATATAGTGGAATCTGAAAAAAAATTACCAGCAGCAAGGCCGTACCCTAAAAGTAAAAAAGGGTCCATTAATAAGTACATAGCTTCGTATACCAAGATCATCTGTTACATACTTCCATGAACCAGTGATGCTGGAATGTGCTACGGGAATTGATAGGTTTGATTACGGAAACCTCATCTATTTCTCCCGTAATGCTGCAATACTCGCGCTGTCTTGTTTTGGTCCGATGGGTGTGGTTGTCGATATATACTCTTACACAAGGTATTGCAATTCTATCCTCAGGAACAACAGTATATTAACTAATCTAAGAATCGACGTACTTTTGAGGTATATTTAGTATATGCTACAGAGATACTTTTTTTTTCGCGAGGGAATCTTCTTGTATTCCAACCTCACCGAGCAGTATAAGTAGGTATGCCAGATTTCTACTGAATAAATACCCCTTGGTGTTTTTCTCATACCATTTAGCCGGGAGGGCAAGAACTACCTCTGTAGTATTACTACCCGACCTGGCAGGTGCTGGCTCCTCAACAACAACAAGAGTTCCTAAAGCGACAAACGTGCTCGTGTCCATGCAACAGAGATACCGAACTTAACATGGGGTAGACTGTACTAGAATTAATTTAAAAGAATGTCACAATTATGGAAAGTTTACTTACCCATATTCGTATTATGTTGTGCTAGAAATTTCAACCAAATTTTTGCTTTATTGTTTCTCATTTCATTTATCGCTGATTTCGACTCAGCCTTAGGATCCAATAACGACATATACACTATATCTCCGTACAGTGAGGTCTTGGCGATGAGTGTCAGATTGTTTTTGTTATCAATCAAAGTATTCCAACCGGTTCCACCCTGAAGCAATGCTGTGTATACCGTACATTATTCAAACATCAATAAAATCCAGTTGATAAAATATTAAAACCCTTGGGCTGGCCAAAATGATGAGAGTTTAAGCTCCATGTATACGAGTATAGACCTTATGTAGCACTGGTCTGTTGATGTTGATGTTCTTGGTCTATTGGCAGCATAAGTTTAAAAAAAAATGCCTTATTTGTTACAAAATTTATAAAAACTAATTATAATAAATTATGTAATGTAAAATAATGTAATAATATCTTTCCACTATTCTTGGGACTGCCGCGATTCTGTAGCGCTCCTGGGATATTTGCATATGCTCGGGTATTTATGCGATCATTCGTAAGAGAGCTGCATCCATCCTAGCCTGACTTCGCGATAGTGCTAACAGAATAATGGAAGTACTCGTAGACATATACGATAGTCCTTATTTAAAGCACTGGGTATCGGTGATTATATAAGTAACTTAACTCAGACTTAACTCAAAAGTAAGTCAAGTAGTCAATAAATAAATTAATGAATGTAAATTATAATTGTAAGAAATTACCTTAAATTATACTTAAATACATGAACTACCATTATGGGATTTACATCTTAAAAAATCAGCCGATGGGTTAATAGGATACTATGGTGTATATATATAACGATTGTAACTTACTTAAATTGTTAATTTTTCTGCGTTTGAGATAACGCTCTAATGACCCTTGATATCTGTAGGCGATGTCGTTGTATATGAAGCAAGTACCGTATGCATCAGTCACTTTTTCACCTATATTTGTAAACACTGACGTAGTTAACAAAGGAGCGCAAGTCTGAAAAAATAATGTGGAATTATTAAACGAAACCGTTTCAGCCGTGTAACTTCATCTCCACTCGCTGAAATTAATTCTAATAGGAACGTTGAAGGTCCCATTAATTGGTAAATAAGCTAAACTTCCATAGGATCGTAATGATGTTATGCTACAGATACTTTTACATTACTAAACTGGACAAAAAGAAAAACACAGTTTTCTATTTGCGGGGGTTAATCCTGCCCCGGTAATAAATAATAAGAAGACAATTCGTTACGCGAAGCGTTTGTTGTGTAACTGGCAAAAGTGCGGTAAATAATGCAGAAGAAAAAGCCGAGGCAGTCATAAAGACCGCCGACAGGAGTAAAATGTCCAAATAATGGAATAACTGTGTTCCTTTTTTAATTATTATAGTCTGAATTCATAATTTGTAAGTTAACTTTTTCTAACATTAGTCCGTTTTTTACATAAATTTGGCACATTGATAGGCTGCACAAGCTCAATATTACATGTACACAGATCGGTAGTAAATTAGTAGTCGTGCGTAAACGAAATACGTTACGATTACGTCGATGTCATCGATGACGTAAACCAACCTTTTTTCACCATAATAAAAATCATTCAACATATATAATTACTTCAAAAAACTAAATATATATATCAATGACGTAAATGATAATTGCGGAGTTATTTCATTTGCGTAGACGCTTCTTATCTTGAACACTATACATTTTTGTATGTAGCAAGGTTACTTTGAATGTTTTACTATGCAGCAGTTGCTAAACAATTTTTAATAATTAATTTTCTACCCTGGATTCCATAAGACTGGATATAATTGGTAAAGCTCGATGATATGACGCTTTTTCGGTCATATACGCGGATAATATTTGTACTAGAGAATACAAGTAGATGCAAGTCTAAAGTTCTACAGATCAACTATACACGATTTTTTTAATATAAAAAAAGAGAAAAAAAAAATTACCAAAAAGTAATCCGGAGTGGCTGCTATAGATGATCCGAGATAAAATTTTTGGTTCGGACTCGACTCTGGAAATAACATCAAAATTCATTTTACACGAACCTTCTAACGTATTGAATAAAATTGTGTAAATATCCCGACCGTGTTGGCATTATAGCCGATATCACTTTCTACCACTATATAGCACTATCAGAAAAATAATGACTGAGGTATAGCAATTAGCTGCACTTCTGTCGAAAACCAGTCACTGGCCTTACGTGATACGCGAGCACTAATTTATTTATATAAGCGTGAAGGAAAAGATTGCATTCATAAGAACACTAGACGTTCTATCTTAACCCTTTATATGTTAAATATATATATGCCATTATATGTTAAACTACATATATTATCAACAAGTAAACTTGATCAAGGACTGAGTTTTAGTTAATTATTCAAATTTCCCAATAAGATTTAATTATATAGATATATTATGGCTCTTCGAACTCAAATGTCCTTGAGACATTTTTAATTTTTATAACGAATTATTGAAGACATCATAATTTTGCTAATGATAATTTGTTGCCCGTTATTATTATTAAAAATGACAATAATCGATCAGAACAAGCAATCATTATGCACCTTCCAATATGTGTGAAAGAGAGAAAACATTTAATTGTTGTTTACGCTTACACGAGAATAGCAAATAGCATAGGGTACCCGTTATCTAAAATATCCTATATATTATACTATTTATTAGATAGGAATGAATAAATTATTCAACAGCAGAATAACTAACAACGGTTTAAAATAGCAGTTATTGTAAAATGATACAACGTAATTAGCTGTATACATATTCTTGAATCTATCGATCACGGTGTATTAATATACGTACCTCTTGTATAGTTGACCAAAGCATCCACCTCGATATAAACTTCATTACATGTAATATTGTTCCCATTCATAATCTCTTGCATTTGACAAGTATACACCATACCGATGGGATTGTGACTCGGGGCACCGACAACTGTAAGTTTTTCATCATCTCATAAACAAGCAACAAACAAGCTAAACTCTTGCAGGTCAGGTTTGAAGGCTTCACAGTAACCCTTAGTTATTAAAGCAAGGACCATGGTTTCGCGGTAGGGCCTAAAATCGCTGGTTGGACGTGATGAAAGCAGACATAAAGGAGAACCACAAGGATGCCAGAGACTGGACAAAGTGGAGGAAGCTAAGTAGGAAAGCGGACCTTGGCACCAGGCCGGGATAATGTTAGGCAGAAGAAAAAGAAGAGAAGATAGTGACGCTTAGATGGCGATAGTTCTATTTCCTTAACATAATTTCTCGCTTATCTTCCTTCTTTTTAATATCTACGGTGTAAGGGCTTAACCACAATCATACCGGATCTTCAGTCACGATGTGGGTGAATATGTTGACTAGAGTGACTGAAACATACTCTGCAATCGTGGCTTTTGGTAGGGACCCAGTTGTGCACATCTTCCACATCCTAACAACCGTAGGCAATTTGTGAGGAACCTTATGAGTTATCACTTTTTTCATCTTTTTTTCATATCTACGTCATTGGAGGACAACCACCTTCAGTATTGTAACGATACTTTATGTTGTATACAGATATATGTTAGTATTAATTATTTACCGTACAATTCCGAACGATATATAAATTTTTGAGCGTTTAAAAACTTACCAAGCGTGGAAAATCCGTCGTCTTTATAGGCTAAAGAAAATCCGAAATCGGATTCCGGAGCTGGCTCCATCGGCGTCACCAAAAGTCTTGACGATTCATGATAAAAAGTACACAAACCGATATGACACGTATGAAAAATTGACAATATATACAATATTATTTTACCTGAAAAATAAAGAATCCCTGTTTTACAAAAGGCAACGTCTCTACCTCTTTCCGTTTATCAGTTAGTGTATATATTTGGACATGAATTGGGTAGTCCGAATTATTTTTGACAGATATAGATATAAGTAAAAATCGAAGATGACATACCACCTGCCCGTCACTCGCTTTCGTATTCGATCTTTAACACTGTATGTATATCGTTGCGGTACGATAATACGTGCTTCTATATATGTAGAATGCCTTATTTAGGAAGCTGGTACTTTGTTAACATAAGCAACGGCGGTGGAGAATATTATCAGGTAACTGAGCCTTTATACCGATTATAAATTAATACTTTTGTCATTTAATTTAAAAAGGTATCTATCTTTGTAGATAGTAGAGCCGTGCTGAAGCTATTACCATTACCAGGATAGTACCAAGTTTTAATTTAAAAAATATTTAATTTATTTGAAAAAATCTATTATCTCAGTTCGTCATTCTATTTCCAAGAGAGTACGTCGTTTCTTCTGTGACATTGCAACTTATTTCAGTTTTATTATGCTAATTATCGTAGTGCATTAATGCTTTTACTCCGTCTGCACTAAATTTGTTTTATATCATATTTTATAAAAAAATATTTTTTAAATATTTTTATTTTTTAAAGGTTACAAATGGTAATATTTCCTATTACAAAACGGCAATATAATTACTCTACTCATCCCTGCTTTCATAGATTAGTAGAAACGTTTCTTTTATTTTTTAAATTAAAAAAAACGAACGATTTAATATAGTTAAACGTATTTTCCCGCAAAATAAAATTTTTGAGTCACCCTTTTTTTGACTAAAGGCGGGAAATGTTAAATGAAACACGACACGACATAAATAAATTTCATATCGTCATGATTAAATTAGTTAATTAATGATTCATTTTAATCACATAGTTTAGAATATAAATATTGTGTACAAATAAGTCCTGGACTAAATATTTAGATATAAAATAAGCAACGTGATGCTATGTAAGTTTTATTTAAAAAATAAAAAACAAAAGCTCTATAGTTCAAATAACGGAATAGCGAACACACATAGCACAATTGGATTGCTTCCACATTATATTTCGACGAATTTAATTAATAAAACTGTATAAATTTGATAAATCAGAAGCATGAAAAATGTGTGTAGATGCTTCATAAACAAAAAAGATTTGCTTCAAATGATAAATGGGTTTTGAATGCAATTAATGGATTACACCAAAGAACAAGCTCGAATACAAAATTTGTTCGCATTTATTTTTTCCACATAATAGCGAAGGTATAAAATTTAAATAAGACCATTACATACCGTTCATATTTCTGATTTTATATCACATTTAATATATTTTATTCGACCTGTCACTCGCAGTGTACATGTGTATAAACCGTCTAGAACAAGGAAACGATTTACAAAAATCATTTATTGCGTAAACAGGTAAATCGAGTGCTAATACCTTGTCTAACATTAATTAGGGAACGTGTGGATTTATTTACACGGGGAATTTTCAATCTTATTCATGTATATATTAAATAGAGATTTCTGTTTAATATATATAGGTTTTTTTAATTTAGTCATAAGTCCTATAAATAAATACTAATTAAGAGGTAAAATCACTTATATTGTTTCTCTTTTGTGTAAACCTACATTTAGAATCCAATGAATAAAGACAAGTTACTTATAACTTATTAAAATATAATAAGTAGCAGAAATGCGGCTCCGTTCGCATGTATTTACTTAAAAATTACCTATAGTTATATATTATATATATATATATTTAATATTATACAGTATGCTATAATTGTATATTTATCGCGTAATATTTTTCCAGAATATTTGTTACCTAAAATATATAATCCAATTATATGCCGTTACAGATAATACATTTAATACCAGCAGCCACCTGTAACTTCGTTTACGTTTATATCTCTATAAATGATGACGTGATGCATTCATTCCCTTCGTCTAACAGTAACGGTTTATACAATGAACGCCAAGATAGGTCTCAGATGGTGGATTTTTTCATATTAACTTTTTTTTTATTGTAGCACGGCAAAATGACTGCTCTGTGCCTGGTGGTAAGCACAGTACAATCCAAAAACAACGGCGACCACCAAGTGACACTATCTATCGCCGGTCGCCGCTATCATGCCGGCCTGCGAAAAGCTGGATATGCACAGGCTGATCCCGAAACGCGACCCGAAAAGCGAATCACTATGACGGGCTTTTTCGCCATATACATGGTGGTTGCGACTCAGTGAGGCTGTAAAACCCTACCACCTCGCTTTCGCTATTGCCTCATTCGTTATTCAGCAGGGTGCACCACGTGCAGGTGAGGTTGGCTTGGATGTCTCAAGTCTTAGATGTTATTAGACACCCCTTACACCCCCACTTGGTATTTATTCGTTATACTATAGTCAATATAAAAAATAACTGTATAAATTGGATCATGTATGCTATTCTTAAGTGGTTCATCTATATTGGTGCAAAGTTACATCATCAGTTGAATACTTTTACATATACATATTTCAGACGGCGGTATTCAGGTGTAGTTCTAAGGACTTAAGACGTAACGTACGTTTTCTAAGGAAAATGTATAAATTATGATAACCCGTAGCATAAGTGACGTCCATATGGACGGGCCGGAGACGTGGTGTTGCAATAAACTCTTCAGTAACTCCCTGTCCTATGTGAGGACTAAAAAATATTTTTTCTTTTTTTTAAATACTTTATAGCATTTCACCACAATTTCATCTGATCTCCAACTTGAGGGTGGTAACTACCTAAGTACACATACTTTCGGAAAAGGATCCTCAAATGAAAGCCGTATTAAAATCCATTGCGTAGTTTAACAGAACTAAGCGCAAACACGGACATTCGTGCGCGGTAATAGTATTATTCGTTGATAGAAATATTTATAAACTACGATTTCACATTTAACTCTTACTAGTCAAGTGTTCCTATTTTCAATCCTCTTAGGCAATGTTTTTTTAAAATACTGTTCTCAGTCCTCCCCTCTGTCATATAAGGTACTTATGAGCAAAATGTCATACTTTTAGACGCAAATCGGCAGTCTCCACATTATTGACGTGAAAACTTCTTTAGTTCGATAGTTTTGGCAGGAGATAAACTTATGTTTTCGCGGCATGACATGTTACTAAAGCGTGACCGAGCGTATTGCGCTTGCGTCAGACTAGCGACGCGTAGTACGTCTAATATTAATGTTTTGTATTGAGATTGTGAAGCCCAGACTAATGTCAATAATTTCAATATACAAATTATGAAATTTAAATAATTCATTTAAAAATTCAAAAGAGAACACATTTCATTGTTTTGGGTTTTCACTTCTGTCGGTATTCGTTATGACTGTCTCGACTTATTTATACGTGGCTAAATTAGAGCTATTATTTAAAAAAAAAAGAACACTAATTGAGTGATGTCATCCATTGTACCTAGTATATTAAATATTGTTCATTTAACGTATTTAGAGGTATATATTTAAACATGTACGCAACAATGAACGTCTGATATCGATGAGGAAAACAGAAATTCCAGATTTCTATTAATTTATACATATATATTTTGTACCATTTGCTGACTGAAATCGAAACGTTACAATATAGTTATTGTGGTTCGTGACTGTGGAATCATGATTAATTGTAAGTAATAATAAAATAATAGGGTGGATTTATGTGTTACTCTATTAAATTTGTCCATAACCATGCTTGCTAATGACCAAATTTTGTTTACGTCGTTCTGATAACGTAGACGGGTTTCCCAACTATATCTATCAGTAAAATTAACAAGCTTACCAATTTAAATTATTCATTTAATTTTTCTATTATCAATAGTAAAAATACATGTTTTAAAGCGTAGAATTATAGAAAAAATTTAATGTAATAATCATTTGTCCGAGTAAATTTCCGAAAGTATAAACTGACTTAGATATTTTAATATTATTACGAACTGAGAATGAAAAGACTTTTATTCGCAAATAGACAATGTCGTGTAAATTACATATCATTGCGCTTTTTCATAAAGGCTAAGTATTAATTATTAAATGGAACAGAAGTAAATTAAAATCGGTAAATAGATTACATAGAGTTTAAGTATTAATAAATAATATGATAAATTAGAGGAACGAAATGCCGCAATAATTAACTTCGTCTATTGTTTGTCCGGGAAAATCAATGTAACCACTAAACTGGTTTAGATAAGACTTTCACTCATAGATAAAGGATTTTTCAGTGTCGTTTAGACTACATTGTAATGACAAGCGTAATGACGCTTTTTCATAAATGCTAAGTATTAATTATGAAATTGAACAGATGTAAATTAAAATCGGTAAATGGGATAATCCATTTAGCTCTATATAAATAGAGCTTAAGTAGAAATTAAAAAATATAATTTAATAGAGGAAGGAAAAGCCGCAATAATTAACTTACACAAAAGCGCGTAATTTTATATTTTAATTGATATCTTTTAGTTTTACTTAATAATAAAATAGTCATCGATTATAAATATGAAAAAAAATTAACTTAAAATCGCTTAAAAAGGAATCGTTTGTAAGAAATTATACACAGATTAAGTGGTAATAAAAAAAAATAGTTTAATAGTTTCCTTCGGGAAGAGGTCTATGGCCCTGTAGTGGGTCTCTTACAGGCTGATGATGATGATGAGAGGCAAGAAAATCCCGCCACAAGTAACCTACACAACAATGCCTAATTTTAATCTTGTATGTCTCAAAAACTAAAAAACTATCTAATGGATTTTCATGCGGTTTCACCAGTAGATAAATGAGGAAAATTTGGGTATATAACTTGTCAAGGTTTTTCTTATCATCAGGGCAGGACAACGTTCGCTATATATATATATGAATGTGTGATCGATTTTGATTATTTATTTTTGTCATTATGGAGTTCTAGACTACCTTTGGTTCTTGGTTATATTTGTGCTCGAAATGGTTCTGTTATGGACACATAGAATTTTTTTTATGTAAAAAATAGTTTTTTTAATGTTATAAAAGACATATATATATTACAAAATTCTCATCCTCGCCCTCGCCATCCACCCCTCGGTATTTTTAATTCAATATTAATAGATTTTTTGAGTATGCATATCGATTCCGCTTATTTTAATGTACGTAAAGATTTGAATAAATGAACGGTTTTATTTAGCAAAAAGATTAAACCTATCAAAGCAGGGAAAAACAAGCCAATGACGAATCGCTGACAACGCCCAAGGATAATAACAAAGCATAAATATCTAATTCTGAAATGTATTTATATGTAAAAAAAGACGGTTACATGTTGCATAGGAACGGTGCGATTTATGTGCAAACTGTACGTTAGAAAGTACAGTAATAGTGTGGATCACTAGAAACAAGTTTTACTGAAAAAGTCCGAACTGTAAATACCTATGCCAGCGAAGTATCAAACCGAGCTATCCAGACGGTTCTCTATGTAATTGTATTAATATAGCATATTTAGCAATTGTTTAATAAATTAACCTGTGTTTAATATCAATTCAACAAAAATAGATGCGAGTAAAATTACTGGTCATATTTAACCTACATATACTCATATCCATATTTAGACCTTCCCGATTATTGTTCACATTGATCAATCCTCGTCCTAAAAATAATTAAACGCGACGTTCGTTTGTTTATTACGCTTTCACGGCTCAAGCCTTGGACTGTCCAAAACCCTAAGTAAGGGTTTATGCAAAGAAATGTATTATGATTCCCTGATCCACAGACGGTTGGCACCATAAATTTAAGTAAATATCGTACTTATTATAATATTTAATAATAAATAATAATAAACTTGAATAATAATAAATTATGTAACATAAAGTTATATATATTTTTTTTAATGGCTAGATATTTCAAAACATGATCTGCCATTTTGAGATTTGCCTCTTAAAAATCATTCGAAGGGTTAACTGCTGCATCATGATTTCGCATACACGATGTCAAGGTACAGCAGGCAATATTTTAACTTTTATCAAGAAAAACAGTAGTATTCCCAATGGATGTCTTTTTTTTTCTCGAACTGTCTACGCTATTGACCTAGCAAGGTCTTAACAGCTTCACCGGACTACTAAGGCGAGCGCTTAAGGCACTTTGTTTTTGGGCAACCAGCTCAAGGGTGCACGGCACACCTCGGCTTGGCTGTTGCCTGTTCATTCAATTCGCGACCTATCTGAGCTAACCTAAGTTAAGCTAAACTATTCATACATATATGAGTTGTTGAAACATATATGTGTACCAAGCATACATATCTCAACAACTCTTATGTGTATTTTGTATCGGAAAAGATTTTAAACTATTACGGTTCGATACGGAAAAAAAAAGAAAAACCCATCCACTTTATGTGTATAAATAGTTATAAGGAGGTTTTATATGACCATTAAAATCAGTGTTATCATGGAAACAAATTATAAATGTAATGAATATTTATTTTTGATTTTTAACGAAGTTGTTTTTTTATTAATTCCAGTATTACATATCTACCTAGTTACTCAGGCTGCATGGATTTCGGGATCGTCGGCCCTGTATTATAATTTATCTATGCAAACAATCGAAACTTCAGAAATGTTTCGAAATGATTCCTATTTCGGTTACAGTATGGCATACAGACAGGTGAACAAAAGGTATTTATTTTTATAACATATAACAACTATTCTGTTAATCTATTAGAAACTGTTTTTTTATACCATAGGAGGTAAACGAACATGCGGGTCACCTGATGTCATAGACACTAGCAACACCAAAGGGAGTCGCAAGTGCGTTGCCAGCCTGTGTTTGGGGGGAAAGAGTGATGATGGCGGGGGAGGAGGGATTGTTGAGGGAAGGGGAATTTTTCCTCCAGCGCTCTCACTGACCGAACGAAACGCAACAATGCAAGCTACTTCAAGTCGGTGTTTCTGTGAGTCGGGTGATACTACTCCGGGCGAGCCGACCCATTCATGCTGAAACCAGTAATTGCTTCAGCGTGGCGCTACCACCTACTTACGTTTACTACATATACTTGATATTTCTAATAACTACTAGTATAGGTATAAAAACAGCTCTCGTTATAGTTCCTACAAATATAGTATTACTAGACACGATCTACACCCATTTTTGTAACAAACCATAGACAGATAGACGAAATAATTAAATATTGTTATTTTGTTATAAGAACTCTATAATACTTTCAGATCCATTAATTTAAAAAAATTGTTATTTTAATATTACAAACAGACTTCAAATTTATTTATGTGTATAAATTAGTTTGTTTTCTTTCGAAAATATAAATGAAAATATACATTGATTAAAACTTCAACCAAATAGTCAAGCATCATTTTGATGTCGTTTTGACCTCACTAACTTCTTAGGGATTAAATCTATACTAATATTATAAAGCTGAAGGGTTTCTTTGTTTGTTTTAACGCGATAATCTCAGGAACTACTGGTCCGATTTGAGTGAAAATTCTCTCAGTGTTAGAAAGCTCATTTATCGAGGAAGGCTATACATCATCACGCTAAGACCAATAGTAGCGGAGCACCAAGGAAGAATGTTTCAAAATCGTTTTTTTTCCTTTGAGAGTTTCCGCTGCGTGTTAGACCAAAGTAATTATTCCACGCGAACGAATTCGCGGGCGGCTAGTATATCAGTATTTTTTTAATTATTATTCTTTCTTTTTCAGGTTAATAATTAGCGCTCCAAGAGCAGATTACGTTGGTAGGCTATATTCCTGTGACATTCAAACAGCAATGTGCAGTAAAATTACGGTGAACATACCACGAGGTATATTTTAATAACAGATTTAATATTAAACACTATCTAACTGAATCAATAATCACCGTCAACATTATGATTAACATATATGAGTTTCTATTCGCAAATTAAAAGTAACTAACTTAAAAAACCTAATGTATAAATAAAAAATGGCTTAGACGTACATCGCTAAAGGCTCACTAACTCATTTCATGATTCCAACGCTACCAGTGAACAGTCTTCGAATATTAATTTATTGTAAAAATGACTTATTTAATATTTTCTATTTAAGCGCACAACATCAGCCAAGACTATTGGCTTGGGGCGTCTGTAAAAGCCGGTTCTTCATTCGTCGTGGTAAGTAAGCCAACGATATTTTTTTTTCGAACTTACTACGCTATTGCCCTACCAAGGTCTTAACATCTTCACCGGACTACTAAGGCGAACGCTTAAGGCACTCAGCCGATTGCCAACGATATAATAGTTTTGCCTTTTTCTTAATTAAAAATGTCAAGCATCTCAATAAAACTATTCCGAACTCTAAACATATAAAAAAGTGATTGTTAAAATATGCAAAGGTTGCATTCAGTAAGTTATGTACTACACTTTATATTGAGTATGTATTGCATCCTCCTTGGAATAATAACCTACGTCACAAACCAACTACATGGAAGCGAGGAAGGACAGCTTATAAATAAAAAATATTTTTATTTGATTAAATTAACGTAACTGAAAGAAATGGACTTTATTTTCTCATTCATCGAAACAATAAAAATACAATTGGATTGAAGTCACATTAAATAATTATTTTATATAATAATATATTTATAATCCAATAATCCACAGTTGTAATCTCACAAAAAGTATACAAGTGGAATTTAAACTAGGCCGACGGTGCAGCGGCACCTCAGAACTGATATTCAAGTCTATTTAAAACAGATTTTTTTTTTATAGTAGCACGGCAAAGTGACTGCACTGTGCCTGATGGTAAGCATAGTACAATCCAAAAACAATGGCGACCACCGAGTGACATACTATCCATCGCCGGTCGCCGCTGTCATACCGGCCTGCAAAAAGCTGGATATGCACAGGCTGATCCCGAAACGCGACCCGCAAAAGCGAATCACTATGACGGGCTTTTTCGCCATATACATGGTGGTTGCGACCCAGTCAGGCTGTAAAACCCTACCACCTCGCTTTCGCCATTGCCTCGATCGTTATTCAGCAGGGTGCACCACGTGCAGGTGATGTTGGCTTGGATGTGTCAAGTGTTAGATGTTATTTGACACCCATTACACCCCTTTTGTACGATTTTTAGTATAATCTACCTAGCTTTAATAAGTGGGGATTCTAATATATCATAAATTGGAATAACTTTCTATATTAAATCAATTTTTGTTGAATCTTTTTAGACTTATTTCCTCGTATTTTTAATTTCTTAAGAAGTAGTTTCATGTTCGATTCATACAGGGAATAAAATAGATACATTCTTTACTTGTGTATTGCAAGAAGGGTTGCGAAAAATGATGGTCTGTCAAGAAAATAGAAATACAAAATATGATGTTTCTTTTCCAGACTTGTGCACCACTTCAAATACAAAAGAGCCAAAGTAAGTTATAAGTGTAATGAAGACTTTATTTTCAGCTAATTAATAGAACGTGTTTTTAATCCACTTCAAAAGGTAGAAAATTCTAAATTTCATTATTTTTTTGTACTTGTTAACTCGTCGTTTATAATCTGATTTGAAAAATATCTTTTACTAGCTGTTACATGCGGCTCCGCACGCGCTTTTAAAAAAATGTATTAAAGAAATGTAAAATTGTGAGTGGGAGTGTACATTACAGAAAAGCTTTTTCAAAAACATTTGTAACTACGACACGCACGTCAACTGTAACATGTAACGTGTACATTAGATATATGAATACAAATAGTATATCGAATGGAATGCGATTTACCATCAGCAAAATACCTGGAACTACAACCTACTATATACCAAACTCAGTGCTCACTAACACTATATAAGAAAGTAATGCAAATTATAAGCTATACATTATCGAACAATATATCTTAAATCTTTTATTATATAGATATAATATGCCCGCATTGTCGATATACTTTAGTTATTCTTATACGTTGCTATAATCACTGAGTTATGTAGAAGCAAAGGCGGTAAACAAAACCACACCTCGGCTTGGGCTGTTGCCTAGTTTATGCAATTTGCGACCTAACTGAGTTAACCTAAGCAAAGCTACATATTCGTACATATATAAGGTAGTGAGATATATATGTGTACCAATCATAGATGCCTAAATAGCTCTTATATGTATATTGTGTTGGATATTTCCTTTATCTGAACTAATTCAGTTCGATAAGGGAAAAAATAAAACCCTTCCACTTCCATGTGTAAGCATGTCTGCGTGCACGTGTGTGGAGGTGATATGTGTAATGTTGTCGCAGTGATGTAAGATTTTGTAATCACTACATAGTGTACCAATTCAAATAAAAAAGAACCATTAAAATCGGTTCACAATTGACGAAAATATCGGTTAACATACATTAAAAAAATACATACAATCGAACACAGTAACCTCCTCCTTTTTCGAAGCCGGTTAAAAAGAAAGTCCTCTGTTACTTTATCTGTTCGCGATAAAGTCAAAAACGACAATTTTCATGCCATTTTCACCCGTAGATAGAATGATTATTCATGGGGAAGGTTTAGGTATAATTTGTCAATTTCAATTTGTTTTCATTTTATTATCGGGGCGGGACAACGTCTTCCGAGCCTGCTAGTTATCTAAAAAAAGTAAAAGCCCCGTGAAAGTCGGTCCAACCAATTAGGAGATAGTAGGGTATTGCGGATGAAGACTTGAGTAACAAAATAAAATAGTCTAAGTTACTTCTTATAAGATGAGTTATCTGCCAGTGAAA
>MU159247.1:191987-221591 GCA_015888305.1 Antheraea pernyi | reverse complement strand
GAAAGTAATTTGGTTCCAACTGGGGTCCATAGATATTTTTTTCCGTTACCGCCAATATATGTAGGTTAGTTTTTATCTTAATTGAACCCCGTAGATGACGCTACGAACGGGTTCTAGGCTTATTTTAAAAGATTTCTCACATACCATCTGGATATATGTTTGAGTGAGCCCCTTGATAGTTAGGATTTACAATTGGAAACGGTAGGTGTGGTTGCAATCGAATTTTAGGTTTAAAATACAAATGAAAACCGGTGATAACCGTTTTGCTGCAGACGAAGTTGCACGGGTCAGCTAGTAAATAATATAATTGATATAAAAGTATGGTCGATGTCATACTTTTATAACTATGCCCTCGACGTTGCCTCCAAGTACTAATGACGGGCTTTGTTCAATATCTTATTAAGTTTTCTCGACGACTGAAAGATAGAGAAAAATAGAAAAACATTTATCTGCATAACACGTATTTTTAAATTTTAACTAAACGATGGAAAATGAATCTTACCTACTACCGCATACGATTTATATGATTATTACAATTTGATATTCAAGGTCGAGTGATGAAATATTATGGCAACAAAATTAAGAGTACCCCGATGGCACAGAATGGTCAACATTTTAACATAGAATATAATTTTGGTAAGTAATGAATTAATTACCTTTACAGTTATTAGATCATTTATTATGTTAAAGTTGTAACACTCTATTCTCACTACTTCAGATGTGTTGCCTTTAATGAATTTACCAAACGTTTCTTGGTGATTTTAGAACACAATCTTATTTCTACTATCATTATGTTCTGCTTTGTTATTTTATGTTCAGTAATATCAATCTATTTTTTCATTCATTATAATTTAATCGAATTCGAATGGAATAACGAGTGTCCTTGGGGTTTTCATACGCTATCAAAATAGTTATTGTATAAATAACCTCCCTATTCCATATATAATAATATATATACATATTAATTTTAGTAGACAGTTTTTTTAAATATCATTGGAGGCAAACGAACAGGCGGGTGACCTGATGTTAAGTGATCACCGCCGCCCATAGACACTAGCAACACCAATGGAGTCGCAAGTGCGTTGCCAGCCTGTGCTTGGGGAGGAAGAGGTAGGGGGAGTGGGGTGGGGAGGCTAGAAGAGAGGAGAGGCGAGGTTGTCCTTCAGCGCTCTCATTGGCCAAACGAAATGCAAAAATGCAAGCACTGTTAGTTCAAGTCGGTTTTCTGTAGGCCGTGTGGTAGTACCCGCCTACCCATTCATGCTGAAACAAGTAATAGCTTCAACGTGGCTCTACCACCTTCAAAAGTTACTATCAAAACTGATTTTGCATGAAAACTATGAATATTATAACCTCTTGAATATACATTTAGCAAGGCGTACTGCGTTTCTAATATTCACCTAATATTCAAATGGGTATTTAACACCTTTAATTAATAATTTTAAGACAATTTCTCTAAGAGCCCTTAAATTAGCCCTGACACTAATTGCAAATTAGATATTTCGTTGCTTTGCAAACTATTAATTGAACCCGAGAATTAAGCGATTCCATTGACCCTACATCCTACTTTTTAGTTAAAAGTTTATTGAATGCACAGTAGTGGGCTGTTTATATTTATTTTATAGTTCCTATTGTTAAGGAACGAATCCTATATGATTTTAGGTTACAGCGTGGTATCTGGATACTTCTTTTCAAATACAAGATTAATTTATGCTATTGGAGCACCTTTTGGTTTTCATGGAGTTGGGCAGGTGAGCCAAGTCATAACGTGAATTAAATGTTAACTTTTTATATGAATTAACTTGTAGGAAGATATTGTATTACGTATATATTTTAACACTATTGTTGCTTCTTCTTGTATGTTATTATAGAATATTATTAAAAGGAAAACTTGGCAGTGTATATTGTGTATGTGTGATTTTGAGATTCGATACAAATATATGGGCCCGTAACATATTCATCTCTTTTTTAACAGGTCATATTTGTAGGTCAAGATCTAAAATTTGTAAAAGCACTAAAGAAAGGCGAGGATGAAAAGAAAGTCGGGATAATGTTTGGAGCTGTTTTGTGTGCCGCGCAATTGAAAGGGAGATCAGATTTAATCGTTGGAGCACCAACGTACGCTGATCAGCTAGGGTACAATATCGGCGCTATATACATTTATTTGTCACGTTCTGGGGTACGTTGAAACTATTCTAAGTTTTATTACCTTAAATGCTGTGGTACTAACATGATTCAATAAAAAGCAGGGTTAATCTCTAGCCGGAACATTTATTAACTCACGGTACTTGTAAAACGTTTCTGAAAACAAAATGATAGGTCTGTGTTTCTCATATAAAGTAAATTTATTTGCATACAAATATTCTTCGATTCGCTAAAGAAGAACATGTTCAGGTGTCTTTTCACGCAATTTGATCGAGTTAAATAGAAAGAAGAAGGAATATCACGATTTTTACTAGCCGATTGTATTTTTTTATTTTTTTTTATAATAGACTGTGTGACGCTTGACCTCTGTCACACCTGATGGAAAGTGAGGACGAGGTCTAGGATGTAACGCGTTCACCCAGTAAATGCACATTCACTCTTCTTTTGAAGATCACTTCATCATACACTTCAGGAAAAACAGACGCAGGGAGCGTATTCCACTCCTTCGCGGTTCTCATAATAAATGAAGATGCAAAGCACTTCGTCCGGATGAATGGTATGTCAACCGCAATGAGTGGATCCCCGTACGGCGTCTAACGGAAACGTCTAAGATCAAACGGAGACGGTGGAATTAGTTGGTGCAGATCTTGTGCACATTCCCCAAAGTGTAGCCGATAGAATACTACAAGGCAAGAGACCCTACGCCGATGTTCCAGTGTTTGCAGTTTGGCTGCTAACAGTGATTCGTTGCCGACAAGTCTTCGAGCTCTGTGATTTACGGAGTCCAGCAAGGCCAACTGGTATTTAGCAGACCCGTCCCAAAGGTGGCAGCAATACTCCATACACGGCCTTATCTGTGACTTATAAAGATTAAGAAGCTGCACCGGAGTAAAGTACCGTTTCACCCTGAAAAGGACCCCCAATTTTTTTGCAGCCATTTTAGCCTTAGCCTCAATCGTATAACCATAGTTGAGCTTGGCGTTTAAATTTATCCCGAGGAGCTCGAGGTTGTCGGCAACCGGTATGGGTACACCCTGGAGAAAAGGTTTAAGATAGAATGGACTACGTTTCAAGGAGAACAGACACGCCTGAGTTTTCGTAGCGTTGAACTTAACAAGGTTTGCATCACCCCAGTTAGATACAAATTCAAGTGCCAATTTCATGCGGTTGATCATAGCTTCTCTCAGATCACCAATTACTTTCCCATCAGCACGAGAGCCCGATATGTAACTCTCTGTAACAGTGCTATCGTCTGCATACCCGAGGGTACCGGGTTTGAACAGATAGTTAATAAATAGCAGAAATAGCGTTGCAGAGAGTACTGACCCCTGGGGAACTCCAGCATCAATTGCCATAGGGTTGGAAGAGCAACCATCCACCACTACCTGAATTGAACGTTCACTCAGGAAGTCTTTGATCCAGACCCTCAGACTGTCGGGGATTCCATATGATTGGAGCTTACCTACCAGGCTTAGATGCCACACTTTGTTGAAGGCCTTGGAAATGTCAAGAGATACAGCCAAGGCCTCACCATGTCTCTCAATAGCCTCACCCCATTTTTGAGTGGCATACACCAGGAGATCCCCAGTAGATCTTTTTTGGCGGAAACCGTACTGCTTATCACTTAGGATGTCATTGCTCTCTAGGTATGTCATGAGTTGGTTGTTGATAACTCGCTCCATAACTTTACACAGGAGAGAGGTGATGGCTATTGGGCGATAATTGGTAGGATTGGCACGATCCTACTTTTTGAGAATAGTTTGTATGTTGGCAAGCTTCCAAGACTTTGGAACAACACCTAACTTGAGAGAGAGCCGGAGCAAGCGTGTTAAAACAGGAGACATTTCTGCTGCACATTTTTGCAGAACCATAGCTGAGATACCGTCAGGACCACTGGCTTTACTCACATCTAGATTACGAAGTATGCTACGTACATTTTTATTACGTATAACGATTTCCGACATTCTTGAATTGCGCATAGGAATGGCGGGCGGGTTTTTATTAACAACATCCAGATGTGAATTTTCTGCGAAGAGATGCGCCAAAACATGAGCCTTCTCAATAGCTGAGTGAGCCAGTGATCCATCGGGTTTTATCATTGGAGGCAACGATGGCTTTCGAAAGTTAGCCTCAACTGACTTGGCAAGTGACCAAAAGGCTTTGCTACCTGTCGGAAACTTAGAAAGCTTTGATCCTACCCGACCAACGTGGTCGAATCGGGCCTTTCGAAAAACTTTCTTGCAGGCTTTCGCAGCTTTATTATACTCCTTTTTAGTCCTCCATATATCCAGGGATTTGTGGTTATGAGCTGCAACCCATGCTTGATAAGCCAACTCTTTTGTCCTTTCCGCTACGGCACAGTCTGAGTTGAACCATTGGCGAATATAATCAGTAACAGATGCGTCTAAAAATGGATTGCAGTATTCCATACCCAGACGCATCACCTCCGTGACAGCTACTGCACAGCTTGATGGATCATTTGAGGTAAAACAAGTCTGTCGCCAAGGATAAGATGCAAAGAAGTGCCGCATCTCATCCCAATTAGCTGACTTGTATCGCCAAATTCTTCTGGTGCCCTCAAAATTCACTCTTCAACAATAATGAAAATGTCTAAATATAAGAGAAAGGTTAAACAGCGGCAGCACTTCCTCCCACTAAAACTACACCTCACCAACATCCGGGGTCTGCACTCTAACCTTAATTCAGTTCACCACCATCTTGAAACTGTCAAACCGCACCTACTCTTTCTGACGGAGACGCAGATACGTTGCCCAGACGATGATGTTTACCTTAATTACCCAGGGTATACCTTGGAGCACCATTTCATTAAACGTGCTGGCGTCTGTGCATTCATTCGTGATGACAACTGTTATTGGTGTCTTCGAAACTTAGACGATCGTTACTTCTCGACACTTTGTATATTGGCAGACTCAGGTTTAGAAAGGACTCTTTACGTAGGAGCATACAGATCCAATATACAAAGTGTCGAGAAGTAACGATCGTCTAAGTTTCGAAGACACCAATAACAGTTGTCATCACGAATGAATGCACAGACGCCAGCACGTTTAATGAAATGGTGCTCCAAGGTATACCCTGGGTAATTAAGGTAAACATCATCGTCTGGGCAACGTATCTGCGTCTCCGTCAGAAAGAGTAGGTGCGGTTTGACAGTTTCAAGATGGTGGTGAACTGAATTAAGGTTAGAGTGCAGACCCCGGATGTTGGTAAGGTGTAGTTTTAGTGGGAGGAAGTGCTGCCGCTGTTTAACCTTTCTCTTATATTTAGACATTTTCATTATTATTGAGGAGTGAATTTTGAGAGAATAGTTTAAGTATGAGGTAATGCGTGTTCGGTCAAACAGTCTTCAAGCAATGCAACGCTGATGAGTGCTGGAGACTGCGGGGACGCCCAAACCCCCCCGGAAATGGCCGCCGGGTCCTCTTGTCCGGTCGCCAACCGGCACGGCGGAGCATATCAGGATTTTTCGCGAGGCGGCGGGGCAGCCTTTCATAGGTGGCTAACCTACTACTTGGGCCCCCTACAACCAGCGGTCGGCCAGCGGTGCACCGTGCTTTGGATCCCGCTAGCATCCAGAATGAGATACCCGGCGTGCAGAGATATAAATACTGAAAAACGACTGACTATCACTTCACTACTATCCAAAAAAGATTCTCCTTGCGGTTTGGCAAGGACATCCGCACCACACACCGGAACACGACTAATCGTTTGGCGGTATGACATAGTGCAGAGGGTGGTGACAAGCCACGGCCGAAGCCTACCACCTGAAGGGCTGCTCGTTTAGCACCACCCGGGGGTCACGTGTAGGGTCTCGAGGGTAAAGCCTATGGACGCGAGCAGCAACATCCCCCAAAATTTATTGCTGATTCAGTTGAAGTTTTTTTTTGTTTGTGTTTTATCAAATTGTTATAATTATTTCTATAAATATTTTGAAAAACGTGGTGGTCGAGGAGTTTGACTGCAAGAATATTAATCTGATATCCGCAGGTTCGAACTTTGGTATGTACGAGTAGCAACGAATTTTTAGAATTCGCGTACATCCATCAATTTAAATAGGTAACAATATCGGCCGACATTGAAGGAATAAATTGTGAGGAAACCTAAACCCTAGAAATGTTCCTGTAGTACCATCGTACGTGGGCAAATATAGATAGAACTGTGGATTTCTCGGAATTTTAAATCGATAACACGTCGTGGGTTGGCGTGGTGATTATGCCCATACCCTCCTTCGGGTAGAGGCCTATGACTCTGCAGTGGTTCTCTTATAGGTTGATGATGATTATTCTGACAACACGTTTCACCAGATATTGATTTAAACTCAGTAATACAAGCCCTCATTTAAGTGATCGTCAGATTTTATACTTAATGAAATTCCATACAATGTTATATCGCCGGACTCCAACGCAATGAAGCAGTTACTTTCCGGTCAAAGAAATATACAGTCTGATAAAATGAATTTGTTTTAATAACACAAGGGATAATGTTCTGAATTTGGTTGTATTTTTTTTTCAATGTTTGTTACTTCAGAAGTACATAATGTATGTATAAATCAATTTGGAAAATTATTATCTGTATTGGAAAAGTGATATTTTCAAGTGAACTCTAAGGACTAAACGATTACGGAACTCTTCAAATTTGAATAGGAAATGTGTAGTGGTTAAGGTATTGATAATTATATGACAGCCCAAACCTAGTTAGCTACCTAAACATGGTCAAGAACGTTCTGATGATTATTTTAGAGTATTATTTTATTAAGTCTGTTCTATTAACTATAATATATATCTATAATAACTTTTTTCTAGTCCCAGATATACGAAAAGAAGATCGTTGGTTTTGAATATGGCTCACAATTTGGTAGCGCTATTATAAGTGTCGGTGATTTGGATGGAGACAAAAAAGACGGTAATTGCTTATTTACAACTTTCCATATTACTCAATTCCAGGGATAAATCAAATCAAAATCAAATCAAAATACTCTTTATTCAATTTAGGCCCTTAGAAGGCACTTATGAACGTCAAAGCTACCACCGGTTCGGAAAACAACCCAGACGTTATCATAAGTATAATTAAGAGGTTAATGAAGAATTAAATAGTTCTTGTATATAGACAATTTGGTTAAACTTATCCCTTCCATATTTTAGTATTTCCTACTTATATACCTATACCTGATGATCATCAAGGGCTTAAAGATGAACGAGATTTTTTTTACGATTTGATGTGCAGTCCTCTGTAGTAATTTACTATATCTTTAAATTAGAATATATTATAATAATTATTAAAATATAATAAAATATTTTGGAACGAAGTCCGTTAATGCGGCTTGTGCTAGAAGTTAGTCAACTAGGTAGGTTCTACTTAGGTAGAAATAGCCATGTAAGAAAAAATGTTTTGTCCTCTCCATGTGTCCTTACTTTTTCTGTCGATTGGATAAACTCAATACTAACCGCTTGGAAATTCCATTGAAATTTTCTTTGAATTGCGCATTTTTAATTTAATTATATAATTCAGTATTTTATATATTTTTTAAAATAAGTAAATACTAAGAATATTAAATGAAACTTTTTGATCTGGTTTCTTACTTTACGATGTTGAGGGACTTCACCTGACCTATGATCGTTGCGATTATAACTTCTAACATGATTAGAAGCAATTTTAACACTTTCTTATCTTATATTATTCGTTATGTTACTTTATACATTACGCGTTTTACAACTATTGTAATAAAACTTTACGTGTTATTAAAAAATATAAATCTATTTTTGTCTCAGAAATCGTAATTGCCGCGCCATATGAAAACGAGGGACATGGAGCTGTGTACTTGTACAGTGGTTCAGATTTAGTTGGTGACAAATCTCCAATGTACATTCAACGATTTGATTCTGGTGCCGACTATGCTTTTGGCTTGAGTCTTACATCCATATTAGACTATGACGACAATGGATGTAATGGTAAAAACTTAATTTAATAATCGTTAAAGCTTTCTAAATATCTTATGGATATTAAGAAGATATGTTAATAAGAGGTTTTATGTCAAAATTCTGTAAAAAAAATAATTAATTGCCCACTTTTAGAGCTCGCTATTGGTGCACCTGAAACTAATACGGTCACCGTGCTCAGTTGCATAGCTTCCATCACTGCTCAAATATTTGCTGAATTTCCTGATCTACAGGTAATGTTCACTTAATTCTTATAATAATATACCAAAGTAGTTAACTATAGAACTAACTATTTTGATTTCCATCACTACATATTCTATAACGAACACATCTGCCGCGTCTGTCTATCTGTTCGCGTTAAACTCGAAAACTACTGCACGGATTTTATTCGGTTTTCACCAATCGAGAGAGTGATTCATAAGGAAGGTTTAGGTATATAATTTGCCAAAGTTTTTTCTATTGTCAGGACGGGACAACGTCCGCCGGGCTGACTAGTGTTAAATAAAACCCGTTTTTAAATGAAATTGACATCATTTGGACGTAGCAAATTTTATTACTATACGGTCCTATTAATGATTACGATTTTTAAAATTCTTTATTTATTTATTTTTATTCATAAATATTGAGATTCTTAGTGATTACCACTTAAATATTTGTCTACTCTTTAATTTTTATCTACGAAAGTCAGAGTGTACCAAATATAACATTATATACAAAACTACATTTATTAAACACAAGAATGTTATTAGTATTTAACGTGGCAGATTGAAAATGGATTAATCTAAAAGAAGGATAGATGGAGTTGTACTCGCATCACTCAAAAACATCGAATAGATTTCGATTTTTTCATTAATATTTTTGTCCTAATCTAGAGAATATATAGCGTCTTTTAAAGTATATTAAAGTAACAAGAAACTACAATTTTTATAAACACTACGCGAGTTAAGCGATGTGTTTGCTTGCAATAAAAAAGTGGGGGCGAGTGGTGTATCGCTTGTGTGTTTTACTTTATGCACATTTTTTATGTCATAGGTCGCAACCGAACAAGTGGGTCAGTGGGTCACCTGATGTTATGTGATCATCACCGTCCATAGACGCTAACAACACCAGAGGAGTCGCAAGTGCGTTGCCACCCTTTGGAGGGAAGGGTTAGGGAAGGTAGAGGGAGAGGAGAGGGGAGGGGAGGTGGGCCTCCGGCGCTCTCACTGACCGAACGAAACCCAACAATGCAAGCGCACTGTTACTTCACGTCGGTTTTCTATGAGAGGGTGGTACTACCCCGGACAAGCCGACCCATTCTTGCTGAATCCAGTAATAGTTTCA
Source organism: Antheraea pernyi (assembly GCA_015888305.1). Lineage (NCBI taxonomy): Eukaryota > Metazoa > Arthropoda > Insecta > Lepidoptera > Saturniidae > Antheraea > Antheraea pernyi. The sequence goes on along the minus strand of MU159247.1, from coordinate 212,169 downwards.
GCGTGGCTCTACCACCATATCTTGTTGAGATAACAAATGACACTAACGCTGACGAAGTATCAGTTAATTATATATAAGAATAGCGATGGATGTAAACGAAATTTTGCAATGGCACTGCAAATACGTTTTGCTCATGGATCTAGTTTCTCCCGAAGTGTAATCCACTGAAGGATTGTTTTTATCATTGTCCGTGATCGAGACAGAAATGGTTTTCTATAAAATTGCCTACAGTTATTTCTGTATTTATCTTCAGTTAAATCAATGTTTTCAGAACCGTAAAGCTTTGGCAGCAAAAGGTCAGAAAAATATAGCCGAAACTTACTTTACATTTAAATCTTGCGTAAAAGTGATTTTTCCACCGAAACCATCTAAAATAATTGCAAGTGAGTACAAATAATCTATTCTTTATTCCAATAATGTTAAAACTATATCTATTTTATCAGGTGTTTAACATAGTTATATTTGGTATTATGTCTATCAGAGTCTTAGTGACCTTCTAGGTAAACGTGAAATATAATCGTGTTTCAATTCTGCAATTTAATTCTAATGTTCAACCTTTCTTCATCATTTTTTCTTAAATTTTTTTTACGGGACTTCTCTACAGATATTTCCGGTCTATAGATCCAATTTTAGCCGTTCCTAAGATTTTACGTTGTTTTTCAAGATTTTTAAATGTAAAAAATAAAGTATATGAAAAAATAAAACTATATGAAGGGCAAAATTTGAAAATTTATCTTTGGAAATGTATAGACTAATATAAATTTGTAATTAGATATTATAACACTGAAAAAAAAAATTGATATATAAATTACGTTATACATAAAACATATAAAACCGACTTCAAATAAAATATTTTTTAAAATTAATCAGAACTGTCTATTGTTGAATTATTAATTAAAAATTCAATGCTAATGAAAAAGGAGACCTCTCTTAAAACGTTCTTTCTACAATAAAAAAAGACTTTTTCAAATTATTGCCAATAAAAAAATGTCTGGCAGTTATAAATTCATGTTTTAATAGCATTTAAAAGTTACTGAAAAAAAATGTTCCTAAAATTATTTATAAATCAAAATTGTAACCGGTAAAGGTGTGATGCGCATTAATAAACACAACGTTTACCGGCAACCAGGTATCCTGAACCCTGTTTGGAAGAGCATAGAGAAATATATATTAAGGAACCAGTTTTTTTTTAATTCTTGTTCTTCCAAAGTTGCTTGCTCTTGTACCAAGGTGAGCAACGCAAGAAAGTCGTCTTACAGTTTTTTCAGTCTAGCTCCCATTCTCTCGGAGCGTGTAACGCGCAATAAGGAACGTCGTTCCAAAAAGACTTTTTCAAATCGCTTTATAAATTACTAGTTTCTGAGGTAACAAACGTAAAGAAATTACAACCGAATTAACAACTGCTACAAAAAAATTATTTATAATCTATACATATAATAAAAATGAAGTGTCTGTATGTAATATCAAAATAAAAAAAATGTAATACTTGGGTACGAAAGTATACACGCTACAGATAACAAAAATGTAATCTTTAAAATTTTTGTCGGTCTGTCTGTCTGTTTGTTCCGGGTAATCTCCGAAACGGCTAGACCGCTTTTGATTGGAATTTCACTGACACATAGCTGAAATTACAGCGGGTTTCTTAGGCTACTCTCAATTAGACTAGGTATTAATCGCGGCTTCGTCTGCAATGCTATCTCCAAAACGATTGGACCAATTTTCACCAAACTTTCACCAGTAGGTAGCGGACATCATTTCAAGCAATTTAGTCTATTTTAATTTAGACCAGCTATTAACTGTGGCTTCGCCCACAGTGCTATCTCCAAAACGGTTCTATCGATTTTCACATAACTTTCACTGGCAAATAGCTGATCTTATAAAAAGTAATTTAAGCAATTTTAGTTTATACCAGCCGTTGACCGCGGCTTCGCCCGCAATACTATCTTCAAAACGGTTCGATCGATATTCAGATAACTTTCACTGGCAAATATCTGATCTTATAAAAAGTAATTCACGCAATTTTAGTTTATACTAGCTGTTAACCGTGGTTTCGCCCACAATGCTATCTCCGAAACGGTTAGACCAGTTTTCACGAAACTTTCACTGGCGGATAGCTAACTTTACAAAAAGTAATTTAGGCAATTTTGGTTTATACTAGCTGTTAACCGTGGCTTCGGGATTTTCACTGGTAGATAGCGAACCTAATAAAAAGTAATTGAGGTTATTCTATTTTAGACTAGCTGTTATCCGCGACTTTGTCTGCATGCAATTTAGCAAGATTTCAACTCATTCTTTATTTTTAATAAGAGAAATAATTATCAGCTTATTGTTTTACAATTCGACATTATAATTATTAATAACATTAATGATATAGAGGTCTTCCTAAAAAAACCCTAGATTATAAACGTATTACGTAAAGTGTTCCATAATACAATTTCTTGCGGAACAGACAAGCGTTTATTTTTTGTATAGTCACAAAATCTTAATTATAATAATGGCAATGTATATTAAATATAATGTAAATGTAAATCTTAATAATAATATTTTAAGTTATTGTTTCGTTAGTTCCTTATACAGTGTAAGTGAGCACTGAGGTAGTTATATGGTGGGTTAAGGTTCTAAATGTGTTGCTGATGACTAACCTCATTTGGCGCGCTTTTTGCATTTATATATCTGCTGTACACGTCACATGTTACTTTTAGTGGCGTGCGCGTCGTACTTACAATTGTCTTTAAAGAGCGCTTCTGTAATTGTACATAGTCTCACAATTCTATAATTCTTTAATACGATTTTAAAAAAACGCGTGCGGAGCTGCGTGTACAGCTAGTCAGTTATATTATCGTCTATGAACCGAAAAACCGAAAAGAAAAAAACAAATTTGTCCTACAAAATGGTACTATAATATAATCTTTTCCGACTAGTGCGAGTTCCATAAAACGATTCAATAGCACCATTACGACGATTAATTTTTCGTGATATGGGGATAAACTCTCTTAAATGTAATGTTGATAAAATATTGTGTTTTCTTTTCAGCGTTATCAGTAAAAGTAGAAATTTCACACCCGAACGCTGTTCTCGCTGATCCAAGTAAAGATGCTGAATATAATATATCGATAATTAAAGATACATCTTTGTATTGTAGGGATATTGGAGTGTCTACGCCTTTGGTATGTTTTTTCAATGTTTTTTATCTTTTATAAGTCGTGGTGCGTGTCTTGAAAGTCGAATGTCTATGTTATTATAAATCATGTCACCAAACTATTTTTTACGTATATGCACGTAATATATGTATATTTTTCATATCATTTCCCATATTATTACATAGTATAAAACAAAGTTACCTATCGCATCTGTCCGTCTGTTCGCAATAAACTCAAAAAGTACTGAAAGGATTTTCATGCGGTTTTCATTACACAGTACCAGTAGATAAAGTGCTTCGTGAGGATGATTTAGGTATATAATTTGTGAAGGTTTTTTTTAATTATCAGAACGGGATAACGTCCGACGGGCCCGCTAGTCTTCGATGACAAAAAACAATTATAGTAAACTCATTATCTGTAAATGTACATGCTGGTAAGGATTTTTGTAAACCCACCTGGTTAGTTACCACCTTCAAGCACCTATCGGTGTGTTCTGGCATCTGCACTCGAGCCTGTACTTCTAATGTTAGTGTGCTTACCATCCTGGGCCACATCGTTATTTAGTGACACCATAAATTATGGTTAAACCCTAAAACATATAAAGAATATACAAATAATGTCGCTTAAGGTGGTAGAGCCACGCTGAAGCTACTACTGGTTTCAGCATGAATGGGTCGACTCGCTCGGGGTAGTACCACTCTCTCACCGACGTGAAGTAACAGTGCTTGTTACGTTTCGTTCGGTCAGTGAGACCGCCGGAGGCCCACCTCCCCTCTCCCCTACCCCTTCCCTCACATTACCCAAACACAGGCTGGCAACGCACGTTCGACTTCCCTGGTGTTAGTGTCTATGGACGGTGGTGCTCACTTAACTTTAGGTGATCAACCTGTTCATATGCTGCTATGAAAAAAAAAATGTATCCTGGAAGCCTTTGCAGTGAAAATTGTTCCAGACATTTTTTTTAACTCTTCATAGGTTAGCATTAGGCCAAATTTCATTTGATGTTAAGCGATGATGTGGTCGAAGGTTGCGATACTCTTGCTATCTAAAACACACTGGTAAGAGCTTGACAACATATTTTTAACTAAATTGTGGTACACACTTCTGCTGCTCATCTTCGCTGTTGGCTACAACAGCAAACTTCTCAGTAGGAAATTGCTTAAATTATTCAATACGGTCTAAGAAATATGGAATAGTTACAAGTTCTAAAGATTGATAAGTTTTTTTTTTAATTATTTCTAGGGACTTTTATTCCATCGAACATATCAGCCCCCTTGTTCCCTAACTTTTCTAGCTTCATCGGGGGAGTCGCTGATGAGGTATCATTATTAGGTCATACAGCATCTTAGCTTCTTCCAAACAGGATTCATCCAAGATGCTAATTCTAGGGACTTTTATTCCATCGAACATATCAGCCCCCTTGTTCCCTAACTTTTCTAGCTTCATCGGGGGAGTCGCTGATGAGGTATCATTATTAGGTCATACAGCATCTTACCTTCTTCCAAACAGGATTCATCCAAGATGCTAATTCTAGGGACTTTTATTCCATCGAACATATCAGCCCCCTTGTTCCCTAACTTTTCTAGCTTCATCGGGGGAGTCGCTGATGAGGTATCATTATTAGGTCATACAGCATCTTAGCTTCTTCCAAACAGGATTCATCCAAGATGCTAAGACAAACACCTCTCTCTCTCTGGCAACTAATTCTCATACTACTCCTCAATGACTCTCTTTCAATGCTGTTCTTGGCACACTCCATCATCAAGTGATGCACATCATCAATTTTTCTACATACATCACAGCTGGGAAATGTTTAATATATATATATTTTTTAATTTTTAGAATGGTAATTATGACCTTGAAATTGACTACAAGATCACAGCCGCCCTTTTAGACAGTCCACTTGAACGGGCAGAGTTTGATAAGTCTCGCGTTCTGTTAAGCAAACACAGTGTGCTTTATGTCCGCGATTCCGTTTGGGCCGCAGATTGTAAAGGCAATAAATCTTGTGACCCTCAACTGGAGGCGAAAATTTTAACAAGCACTGGGTAAGTTATTGAAAAAAAATAATTGACAACTATTAACAAGTATTTATATATTGTAAAGATCTGGTTAATCACCATTTTATGTCGATCTGACTACGCTATTGGCCTAGCAAGGCCTTAACAGCTTCACCGGACTACCGGTTATTCATTAATTCTAACTATTATTATAAATACAAAGGTGTGTTTGTTTGTTTGGCGTTTTAACGCCTTACTTATTCAACTAATCATCATGAAATCTTATTTACAAGTTATCTGGAGTACAGGAAAGAACATAAGTTTAACCCAGAATATAGTACTATCAACGAGTTATATATAAAATCCTTAGATATTCAAGCGTTAACTTTGTTTTCCAAACGATGCACCAGATTTCGTTATATGCTTATTACCATCTGGAGAAGGTTTTACTAAACTTTGTGAGATACTTCAAATTAATGCACTACAGAATTGTATTTACTTGCTTTTGAAATAATCTTTAATCGGACATTAGTACTTACTGTAGAATTAAACTATTAATGATAAAATCATTAATGATAACACCTGCCCTCGCGATAACACGTCGGTGTAAACTATATTGTTAGCAATTTTGAACAACATTGTTAGCAATTTTTAACACATTTATTGATTATTAACAAAGAACTGGCCAATTTAGATATAAACTGTGTTACGAATAAATTCTAACAATTAATCACTCATTAAATAACAGACGCTCGTTCGGACAGAGCTATCGCACGATATGACGGCCACCGAAAGAGTCAGTCAATACGGTAAGTGCCGCCCCTTATATGGGTCGACGCAGTATAAACTACCCGACATTTTCATTTATTTCCAACAATATCTACTACAGGTCTACGCTAGACATTATTTGAAAAGATTAGGCCACTTAATTAATTCTTTACGAAAATCTTCGGAAATCTCCCTACATCCTTTAGGACTTATTTCATAAGGAGTTGCCCATCAAATCGTGTGATGATACTGTGAGCAATCTGAAGGCGTTTAACAGATATTTAAGTTGCTTCGACTTTATTACAAATATAGAAGAAAGAAGAAGAAAGAAAAAGTCTTTATTGTTGGAAAACATCGCAAGCTACAAGATCCAACAATGACACCCCATTCAACAGCATGCTGCGGTACAACTGGGTGGTACTGCAGCGCTGATTTTCAACGGGGGGTCAAGGAAATGTACGGACGTGTAGTCGGTGTTTTGACAAAAATATTAAACCCTACACTCATAATATCTATAAAATACATACTAATAATAAGATATAAATATTGAAAAAATTCAAATGTTACAAAATATTATAAATGTGCCTGTACGAAAAAGCCCTTTACTATCTCGGCTGCATATTGGCCACTATAAGCCAGAAAATACATACCGGAGACCTCGCGAAAGCAGAAGAGATACAAAACATAAATAAGTCAAAATCATAATCAGTATACGAATAATCTTCCTAAGACGTGGTGTCTTAACATTCTAATTCGACGCGTGAACACTTTGACTGCCAGGTTGGTCATATAGATATAACCGGTCACTTCTAATTCGACGCGGTAACACTTTGACTGCCAGGTTGGTTATATAGGTATAACCGGTCACTTCTAATTCGACGCGGTAACACTTTGACTGCCAGGTTGGTTATATAGGTATAACCGGTCACTTCTAATTCGACGCGTGAACAGTTTGACTGCCAGGTTGGTCATATAGGTATAACCGGTCACTTCTAATTCGACGCGTTAACACTTTGACTGCCAGGTTGGTCATATAGGTATAATCGGTCACTTCTAATTCGATGCATTAACACTTTGACTGCCAGGTTGGTTATATAGGTATAACCGGTCACTTCTAATTCGACGCGTGAACAGTTTGACTGCCAGGTTGGTCATATAGGTATAACCGGTCACTTCTAATTCGACGCGGTAACACTTTGACTGCCAGGTTGGTCATATAGGTATAACCGGTCTCTTCTAATTCGACGCGTTAACACTTTGACTACCAGGTTGGTCATATAGGTATAACCGGTCACTTCTAATTCGACGCGGTAACACTATGACTTGCAGGTTGGTCATATAGGTATCACGGTTTCTCTTGTGACGCCACAGTAGTCATTGATGACTGGAGCTAGCTAGATCTTTTTACAAATATAAAAATTCATCGGTTGCGTCCTAGAAGAAACATGTGATTACTGTTTGGAAATTAAAGATTTAACGGGAAGGGATGGAAGTGACTCATATCAAGTCCTGGCCACATCTCTTACTACCTACTCTAGTATATTGATGTTGTGAGACATGCCACGAGATAATAGGTCTTATTTCTGGTATTTTACAACAAAATTTCTAAACAACTAATACATTAGAGTATCTATACATAATAAAGGAGATAAAACAGTTCAGTAACATTTTTGGTTTTTTCAACCAATTTTCTTTTTACTTAGTAACTATTAAACTAAAGTTCGTGCTATACTGTTATTAAAAAAAGGTAAGGTTTTTTTCCTTATCATCGCCGAGTCGACGCATTTATTTATAAATCTTTACTAGTCAAAACTGCACGGTCCTTACGACTAAGATTATATTTGTAGAATACTTAACACAGTTTTAACATTTCAATTTTTTTAAAGAGAAATAGCAATAAAAAATAATATTAAACCTTTAATTTTCTAAATACACGCTTCACTTCCAAATCAAAAAATCCTTTATTCAATTTAAGCCCTGAGAAGGCGCTTATGAAAGTCAAAGCTACCATACACATACATACAACCACACTTATATTTTCATTTATTTTGCTACATATTACTCTCGGTAATTTTTGTAAATTATTATTATGTTATTTTTACACTTACATATTTTTTTATTTAATCACATTATCTGCACGTCAGGAACAACCTGAAGAGAAAATTTTATTATGGTCGAATTTATACTAATGATTTTTTTATAATTACATGATATTACATTGAACATTTTAAAAATAATTTGCAATTACAGTGCTACCTACGTGTCGGGATCAACGGAATCAGAGACAGTATCTGTGGTGGTGAGCAACACAGGAGACGCTGCGTACTCTTCTTGTTTGACCATCAACATCATCGGAGCTCCTGTAGTAAAAATAAATTCGAATGCCTGTTCACAAGACTCGAGCAATGACATCATCAAATGTGCCCCTCTTCAGCCACTGCGCACTGATGAAACCTGGGTATTATTTATGATTTTTTTTACAACCAATCTTCGAGACTATTACTGCCATTATCGAGGAGGTAATAAATATTACAAATGGTTTATGATCATTTTAAATATACTAACAAGATGGTGGCTCCTTTGTTAGAACTTTCCATGGAGTTTTTGTAGCATCTCAGAATTCATGGTCCGTGGTATTATTATCATCCAATTCACTTGTACATCCAACTATATTACTTAAAATAACGTATGAATAAAATATAAAATTTAACACTTCAATAAATGAATACTTATCGCTTACGACTTACTGCTTTAACCCTTAAATGCAAAATTTTATATTTAGAAGTTTAAAATATCGTTATAGATAAAAAGTAAATAGATAATAAATAGTATTAAGTATTTTTGAATTGTGTGTAGACTTTTCCCAAAAATCTCGCAAACGTTAAACAAAATGTTCAAAAGTAACATCGAACATAGCTTATCTGACAACAGATGGTTGAGTAACTTTTTTAATGAGATAAATTACTATTTTAAAATTATTCCGGTAACAGCTATTCCGCAACCAAACATTTCTTGGGCTTTGTTTGCATAGCAATATCGGCGTCAAGTTTTGATGCCTATAAACTGGTTCACCTGTATGAGACTCTTAAATTAATCGAACTTAATTACGCGTCACTTACTTGACTGACAGACATTTAAATTTGAAGTATATTTTAAATGTAATAAATATTGTTACATCTAAATAAATGTTGTTCTACTGTCGGATCTCTTGTAATTCTTAATTTTGGGGTGCATGGGGTGTCGAATAACATCTAAGACTTGAGACATCCAAGCCAACCTCACCTGCACGTGGTGCCCCCTGCTGAATAACGAACGAGGCAATGGCGATATCGGGGTGGTAGGGTTCTACAGCCTGACTGGGTCGCAACCACCATGTATAGGGCGAAAAAGCCCGTCATAGTGAATCGCTTCTACGGGTCGCGTTTCGGGATCAGCCTGTGCATATCCAGCTTTTCACAGGCCGGCATGGCAGCGGCGACCGGCGATGGATAGTGTATCACTCGGTGGTCGCCATTGTTTTTGGATTGTACTGTGCTTACCATCAGGCACAGTGCAGACATTTTGCCGTGCTACAATAAAAAATAAATCGCTAGTAGAAAATTCAGTTTCTGAAGATGTACACTTTTCCTGTAGAATTGTAATAAAATTCTGGTAATGGGTATATAAAAGCAATACTACCGTTGCTTTGTTGATGATTGGTTATGACCGATACATTATTTGAATCTAACATTCTAAAGCCGATAATTTGCGTTTTCTATCACTTTTATCTTTCGAAATACGTAATCAAGCAGCGGATTAGTGTCATAAGTGTATCACTTGTTTGAAAACCAAACAGTACTGGTTTTGACCATAAAACAGAAAACCTACACTCTAGAGGCTGACTAAATAAAAATGCACCCATTGAATGACATTTCAGTTTAAAAGTATTATTGGTAATTATTGATTAATCAGTATCCAAATTTTCTACCGGTTGAAGAGTAAAGTGTTTTATTTAGACTAGTGAACCTTAACCACACAAATATAGTGTATATAGTGTAATATAACATTGCACGACTTTATACCGATTTCATAAAGTATGAGTAATATATTTAAATTACAGAATACGGGGGAAATATCATTCGAAACATCACAACTAACAAATAAGCATGAACAAATCTCTGTCCATGTAAAATTATATAACAAATGCCAGAAAGTCAATGACTCAAAAGAGTTTGAAAAAAAAATCGATCTGATAAGTGACTACAGCAGAATTACTATAAAAGGGTAATTATATTTAATTATATTATTTTTTCTATTTTTATCGTTGTATTAATTATATGCTATAGTATATATGTTTAATATATACACATATAAATATCCCATTTTGTAAACACGGTATACTTTTAATGATTACTGGTATTTAAATCCACGTGGTCACAACTGAAAACCAGCGGTGAAATCATCTACTATGGTAGTCAGTTCATGCTGAATTGTGCTCTTTGTAACAATACTATGGCATTATTATAATATCTTCTTTGTAATATTTAACTTTTTATTTATTTTTTGTTATATATTTCTTTGCTAATTCAATTTTTGGCCGGCTGTATTTATATTGTACTTGCTGCAATATATTTAATTTTGAGAGTAATATTCTAGTAGTCAATATGTTTGTTAGTGAAAAACTTAATATATACATTTAAAAACTTCCAAAGCAAAACATGAAAACTTCGTAGATACTGTCACTATTTATTTGGGCAGAGCTTCGCCTTACAATACTTTGTACATAATAATGCGTAGATATCACCGACATCTTGCCTTTTAAAGGCCGATCTATGTAAGTCAAAGCGATTACTACTTACACATAATTCCGCAAAATAATTTAAGTAACACAAAAATAATAAAGTATGAACAAATTAATGTTATTTAAGCTATACAACAATTTTATATAATTATCCTTATTTATGTATCTCTAATGTGTTTACTAATCTGTTTCGACATATAGATCAGCGACATCTTGCCTTTCATGGCCGAACTATGAAGTCAAAGAATAGACTATTTATTCATAATGATTCAATTCTATATAATGATACCAATTCTTATTTTCGTCTTATTAAAATCTATATAATAATAATAATTCTTATTTAAGTATATTTAATATGGTGGCGCTAGTGTCAATGTATATTTTGTAAGACGAAGCTCTGCCCAAATAAATAGTGACAGTATCTACGAAGTGTTTATTGGCATTCCTTTTTATTAAAGTGGGGAAAGCCCTTATGGATACACCACCCTCTCGGGGGAGAGAGTGGGTTATGTCCGACTTGCACAGACTAAAACCCCACGGTGTACCGTCCGACCGTATTGTTGGGGCGGCAAGGGATCGAACTATGGTAGTCCCCTTGGATAGCCACCCCAACGGTCCGCTCGGCGGAAGGTGTCCGCCGGGCTCCTTCCTAATAGGGTACACACCAGCTGCCTCCCCTCGTCCGCCGGACCCGTGCAATGAGGAGATGAGCCCCCCGACCCATCCTCTCAGGTCCGGCTACGGTGGCGGGAAGAGGCGGGCAAATCGTCGCCTCCTCCCTCCGGTCCTCCGTTGACGAAGAGGGCCGCTCAGAGGGTCATCCTCGCGAACCCTCTCCGCCGCCTCCTTCCGCGAGATGACGTCCTCGCAGAAGGATGCCATCGCTCTCCACGCCTCCTCACTGCCGAGCATGGCCGAAACCACACTCGGCGGCGACAAATCTGTACCCACTGCCGCAGCCAGAACGCGACGCTGTCCCTCCCACGCAGCACACTCAGACAGAGTGTGCTGTGCGGTGTCCTCTTGGCATTCCTGACTGCATCGATTCTATAAGTGATTAATGTAACACAAGCTTTTCCATACGGCTTAAGAAACTTTTTTAAACCAAGTGATTAACGTATTTAACTTTTTTGTAATAACACGGTAATGGTTTTTGCCTCGGTACATAAAGTATTGTCAAGATAATAAACGACGCAAAGTCGCGAGTAATAGTGTTAGAAAATAATCTCATTCAATCGAATTTATTTGCAGGAATACAGATATCAGTGTGGTGAGTCTAACCCTAAGCGATGTGAAATATGACGGAAAAAAATTTGAACATATTTACACGGTGAGAATATCAGTCGTTACAGCAATTTAATAATATACATTAATTGAATTTGTTCCTTTTTTTATAATCTAGGTTCTGACCACTTAAGTTACATCTTAAGTTGTATCACGATGATTTCCTTCTCTGATCGTTAATTCATTGTAGGATTAGATACTACATTAACCGTGGTGCCTGATCACTCAACTATCACCGTTTCAAATTTGTCGTCGAATTTAGATTTTTACTAGTATGAAGCTTCTAAATGAAGCAGAGTAATATTATTAAAAAATCACAAATTAAAAAAAAATCTAATGTACAATTTAAAGAGTCACTAAGCACTGTTCATGGAGCTTGCAGCGCGACGACCGAGCTTCTTAAAATCATTAGGTGTGGATCGCTTACTCTCTAATTTTTATTACACATCCTTCAATTATGGGTAAATTATACTGCAATGAGGTTAAATAGATAGATATATGCTCCCAAAAAAAGGAAAATTGTATGTAGTTCACCACACGCATGTAATATATATATCAACAATGTTAGTAATACACAGCACAGATTAATTAAAAAAAAAGGCCCGATAAGCACTACGATCCAACAGAAAAGAATGTGCTATAGATTTCAACGTTACTCTCTCTTTATATATATTTCTAGTATATTAATAATTTACTAGCTCATTTTGTAACAGCCTAAAATCTTTATATACATTTATAGGTATCTCTTTTCAGTTGCACATTTTACTTTCATAAAATATAGTTCACAAAGTCCCAAAAGAGTCCCAAACGTCCCACTTGAAAATATAATCTTTGACATATTAATCGCTCTACATACTAAACTAGGATAGGATAACATAGGACTTGTAGGAATTCTCCCAATTGGAGTATACAAACAACATTGTTGATATAAACTATTGGAAATAATAGTTTAAATAACCTAAAACGTTTGCGGTTTTTCTTTTCAGATAACTAACAACGGGTTAACAAACTTAATAGTTTCACATTATAACATTACGTTGCCGAAATATAAATATATTAAATATTCAGATGTTACTGTAAGTATAACATTTACTTTAATTATTATAATTGTAAAAAGGTTTAAAAGGGTATTTTATTTTATTTTTGGCAACCAATCTTCTAATAGATTATTACTGCCATTGTCGAGTAGGTAATGATGTTATAAATTTCTTGCAGTAATTTCAATGAACTAACAAGATGGCGGCATTCTTGTTACAACTTTCCAGGTAGTTTTTGTGGCAAGTCGAAATCCATGCTCCATAATATTATTTCCCATCCACTTCACTTCTAATAACCAAACTATATTCCGTAAAACAACACGAACATTACAAAATATAGAACCAAATAACATACGATTATGAATAAAATATAAAATCCAATATATGACATTCCAAAATCCCGTCCAAAATTATCTAAAGGGTAATTAGATGCCGTTTTCAGTAAAACAAATTTATTCTTACATGCAAAGAAAGAAACGATATGTGTACTTATCTACGCACGCAAGAAGTTACACTTCTTTAACTTAAAAAAGACATTAACTCCTGGACTCCCCAAAACCATAAGGGTTTAAACTCTAGACAAACGAATATCGACCTTATGAGGCACGGGTCAACAGACTGTTGGGAGAATAAGTTAAAAAAATACCGTATCTATTACGATTTGAGAAATTTCATACGATTGAAAAACGTGAACAATAACAAATCATGTAATGTAAAATTATAATTTAAAAAACATAGCTAGTAGATATTTCAAATCTTAAAAAATCAGTCGAGGGGTTAACAGACAATTACCAACCAACCTCATAATTGCATTTTTAAGAGTCACGCACGTGCGTATCGTAAAAATTCACTCTCATCGTTTTTCCTAAACGCGACAAAAAGAGTATAACTTTTAAAAGGAAATAAACTCAATAGTAGAGATAAAAGACCTGTACAGTACTCTGTGGTAGCACTAGCACCTTACCTATTTCGTGATTACAGTCCTCTTGTAGATTTCTTTCTTCTGTGGCTTCTTGTATTCGCTTCATTGCCCAGAATTATACTGTCAACGGTCGTGATATTGCACGCTTGTTTGTCTAATAAAACGAGACAGAGGAAATCTTTGAAAAGCTTTGCAAATTATCATGGTATTGATAACGTTTTTCAAAATATGTCTGTTTAGCTACATAATTCGAACGGTAAGGGCGTGTGCTGCGTACAGAATTATCATCACGTTAATTTATGCGTCACTGTGAGTTTATTCGCGATGTTTGTAAAGAATTCATGATCTTTCCAGATATTGTAATATTCAGAAATAGTATATTTTTCCCACAAGTATCACTATGCGATGCAAAATTCCTTCTGGGGGAAAATTCGTAGAGTAGATCTTGACTTACTTGTCTGGAAACGTTAAAACGCGGAGTATTCAATATTTCCTCTATAAATAAGACATGATGAGGTCTTTCGATGATATTCCACTGGTCTGAAAGATTCAATCACCATAGCTTTCATAAATTAAATTGTTAAACATTTCAGCTTTACCAAGATAACTCGAACGCATATCCTTGTACAATCACATCGGATAGCGTAAGTGAATTCGATATAGCGCAATGTAATTTCGACAAACTTGAGAAAAGAAAGAAAATTAGCGTGATTGTGTCAATAGAGATAGCACCTGGAACCTTAGGTAAGAATGCTTAGACATTTCTGCGTTATGATGCATGACTTAACTCGTATCTCCCGTAAGTATTAATGTAATATTATTTTATGATATTATGCTTCTTGCATTAATACCAATGGCTTCATCTGCTTCTAGAATGTTTGTAAACGAGTGACAAAATGAACGAAGCGTTATGTTGGTAAGTAATACAAAGAATTCCCTAGAAAGTACGTCTGTTTCATTTTATCGGGTTACTAGTTGCTTGTCCCACTTCTCCACGGCAAGAAAATTCACATCCTTGAACGTGTAACATTTATAAAAATTGTAGTAACTTTATTTTAGATTATGATAACGTGATCATTTGCTTTTTTAGGTAAGGACCAAGTATTTAAGTAGTCCGATGAAGCCGTTAAGACCTTCCTAGGTCAATAGCGTTATGAATTTAAAAAAAAACCAAGTATCTAAGCAATAAAACTAAGAAAAAACATACCGAAATCTATCAAAAATATTTGCGTCATGTGCGTAGGACTGCAGATATCTATTATTTTAAGATATTCAATTTCAAAATAGGTTTTTTACGTTTTTTTGTGCAATAGCCTAATTCATTCAAACACAGTTAATAAGAATTTTATTTTATTTTATTTTATTTTATTTATTATATTTATTCTCCTACAAATAGAATTTCCAAGTCTCAACAAAGAATCTGTAAAATAAGCGCATAGAAGAAATAAAATTGGAATCCTCTATCCTTCTACTATAACAGCATTCATCTGTTTATGTGCAAAACGTGGAGACATATCAATATAGTGAATTTTAGATTTATTCATATTCCTTGTCGTATAGAATATAAATCACTGCACGATAATATGCACAATTATTTGTATGTCGGTATGAGAAACTATATTCATATAAAGTTCCATGTTTTTTTTTTATATTATGAACTCATATGCCAAATACTTCTACTATACTAATATAATACTTTAAATATTACAGAGAACATCATAGATAAAGAAAATGTTACAATCTACACAAATATAACTATCGTTATCGGGTCTACAATATTAGAACAGAGGTAAGTAAAAGAATATAAAGTTTTCGTATACGCTGTAGCGGATGTAGAGTTGGAATGAATTGTCAATGTTAACTTGTAGAGCATTTGTTTATTGCGGCTAAATGATATAATAAAGAAAAATGAATCCCAACGTGAGTCAACAAATGTTGACTATAGCTTCGATGAAGCTGTTAAGACCTTGCCAGGTCAATAGCGTAGTCAGTTCGAGAAAAAACAAAGTTGACTATAGTAATACGGGGAACACTACTACACAGCCATTTAACTTTAAACAAATCATAGCTTTTACAAGAGTGAGAGATACCAGACAAAGAAAGGTTTGACATTTTGGAAAAAAGAATGTAATACTTCAAGGATTGTAGCGTTTGACAACAACCTTATTTGATGTTAAGCGACAACCTGGTCCAAGATAATAAACACGCCAAACCTACAGGTAGTAGAGCTACGCTGAAGCTATTACTGGTTGCCAGATACCATATATACCCGACCATCAGAAACACTGACGTGAAGTAACAGTGCTTGCATTGTTGCGTTTCGTTCGGTCAGAGAGAGCGCCGGAAACCTACCTCCCCTCCCCCAAACACAGGCTGGCAACGCACTTGCGACTCCCCTGGTGTTGCAAGTGTCTATGGACGGTGGTGATCACTTAACATCAGGTGACCCAGCTGTCCGTTTGCTTCCTATGATATAAAAAAAAACGACAGTGGTAGCTAGTCAAGCGATCTTAGTAAAAACCGTATCATCATGCTATCACGATGTTTTCCTTCATCGGAAATTCCGACTCAGTTATTTTTGTACAGATTTGAACGATTCTTCCAACGCTGTATAAGTATCAAGTAAGCCACCGTCGCTTCACATATAGTGATAGGTATCGGCTACTATGACGAGTTGTGAATGAGCATATTCAAGATGGTTCTCATTACAATTTTGGGATTTGTTGTTCTTAATAACATCATCCAATAGTCACTATCCGGTATCTTTAAAAAGAAACATGTATTTTGTAAAAGACTTGCTGAAGTCTGATCGAAACTCTAATCATAGAAGTAAAGTAAAATACGCAGGTAAATATTGATGGATCGAAGCAAAAACCAGGGCTGTAGCTAGAGTCGAATTTGAGGTAGGGCAGCATTGGTTTCTGGTAGGACAGAAGTATAACTGATCTGCCCTCGAATATCACAAACTGTGGTATATTCAAAAAAGTTTAGATACCTATCGCTACAATTTTCTATTATCTCAAACTATGAACAAACGATTTATTTATAATAATTTATCTTAGTTTTTGGTATTTTAAAGTAGAGCATTGTGATTTTAAGGTAGGGCATTGCCCTACAATGCCCTCCCCTAGCTAGGCCGTAGCAAAAACCCTTGAACAAAACAAAACTAATTACTTTTAATTCTTTAAATAACTGCATCAATTGGAATGTATAATTGTGATATCCGTAAATCGCTAACATCTTATTTTTAGCATCGAGTCTGTGGTGACACTGCTGGTCGCGACCGTGGCTTTGTGGATAATTATATTAGCAATAGTAATAGGATTAATGCTTTTGATTATCATCGCACTTATACTGCGTGAGGTGCGTATTATTATTTTATCCATATCTCAAAATGTATAAATTACTTTTTTTTATATCCCTTTTCATGCAACAGACCAATGGTTCATAACCCCAGAATACAAAACTTGTTTTGAAGAAATACTTATTTGAAATACATCAAAAGAATAATCACCAATACAACTCTCATACAAAGTGGCCAATAATCGCTACTATTTTTCAATTTTTCTTCTGGTAATATTATAAATACTGGTTATGTCCGTAAATTGTACATGTGCTTATGATATCTTACAAAAACTACGTACCCCTTCTAGACGAAGACTGTTCTACTGTTACTTATCGTCATTATAACCCCTTCTAGATGAAGACTGTTCTACTGTTACTTATCGTCATTAAAACCCCTTCTAGATGAAAACTGTTCTACTGTTACTTATCGTCATTATAACCCCTTCTAGATGAAGACTGTTCTACTGTTACTTATCGTCATTATAACCCCTTCTAGATGAAGACTTCTATTGTTACTTATCGTCATTATAACCCCTTCTAGATAAAGACTGTTCTACAGTTACTTATCGTCATTATAACCCCTTCTAGATGAAGACTGTTCTACTGTTACTTATCGTCATTATAACCCTTTCTAGATGAAGACTGTCCTACTGTTACTTATCGTCATTATAACCCCTTCTAGATGAAGACTGTTCTACTGTTACTTATAGTCATTATAATTCTATATTTTTTTAAAGTTGGGATTCCTGAAAAGAGAGAAAAAGCAGAAGCTAGAGAATCTCCGTAAGAGTATCAGGCGACAAACTATTGTGAGTATTTCACTGTTTCGATTTTTAATTCTGAATATAATTAATTCTCTTTCACTTTAATACATTTTCTTCTCTCCACCGTGTGAAAATTCTATTACTATTTAATTAAGTCATAAATTTTAATGAATTTAAAGAAAAGTTAAATAGAGAATTCTATATCAGTGAAACGAACGACATGAGTTCAAATCCTACAACCGAGCTTCCATTGACGGGAAACATTGCGATGAAACCAAAATATGATGGTGAAGAATTTTTTAACAGCTACATGGTTAATCATCATTCTTAAGATAAAAATCTGCCAACAAGCACTAATATGTTTCGACGACTGCACCTGAGACCTCATACGTTAGGGTATCCGTTATTTACCAATTTAGCTTTTTGACTTGGGTATCGTTCAAATACGATTAAATCGGTTTTGTATGTTATAATTTTAGACTAAATAGATTATAGTCAAATGAACCTTTTTTGTGTGTTTATGCTTTTTTTATGTCCATAGCAAGCAAACGAACAGGTGGGTCAACTGATGATAAGTGATCACCACCGTCCATAGACACTAACAAAACCAGGGGAGTCGAAAGTGGGTAGCCAGTCTGTGTTTGGGTGAAAGGGATGTGGGCCCCCGGAGAGTAAGGTTTTTATTTTTTTTGGTACTTGCTTTGGCGGAGACGGCCACTCCGAGGATCTTCCTCGCGGGCCCTCTCCGCCGCCTTCTTCTGCGAGGAGGTCATATAGCATGGCCGAACCAACACTCAGCAGCGAGAGATTGTCCTCTACCGCCGCATCCAGAGCGCGCCGCTGATCTTCCCACGCCATAAAATCGGTCAGCATGTGCTGCGCAGTGTCCGTCTCAGCGCTGCACTCTATTTATTGCTTTATCTATTTCTTGGTATATTTATTTATTTACTCATTTATTTATCTATTTATTTACGTATTTCTTTAAATTCTTCAGTGATTTATTTATAAATTTATTTACTTTTTATTGTTTGTTTATTTAAGTAGTCTTATGTTATTTTTCCCCTGTCTCGCTCAGGTACTTATTTGCGTTGTTTTCCTATTTTGTTTAGTTTTAAACAGCTCCCTTTGATCCGGACTCAGGATAGTCCGTTAAATTCATTAAGGCGCGCCCTCCTGCCACTCTGGCAGGGAGGTTTTACGTGTCTTCCTCCGGCCCACGCCCCTCCTCAGGCCCCGGTATGGCCTTCGATCGTGAAGTTGGCCTCTTAGAGACCGAACTTGTCAGCCTCCGGGGTTTCATCTCGAGTATTTGTCCTCGTCTCGTAGACGATTACGACGCGTACGCTGCGAAGCGTCGCGTCGATTTCCCTCGCTCCTCCAAGCCCGCTCCCTCGATCTATGCCAAGATCGAGGCAGATAATGATTTTGAAATCCCACCCGTTCACGATAGTGACGATAGCGATTCCGATTCTGGCTCCGATATGGAGCAAGACCCTCCTGCTGAGCAAGATCCTCCTGCTGAGCAAGCCCCTCCTGCGGACGATGGCTTCACCACCGTCACGCACCGCAAACCGTGCAAGAAGCGCTCAAACTCTTCGTCCGATCCGGAAGGCAGTTTGCCTTCCAAAAAGATCGTCAAATTCGATGGCGCGAAAGTGCCAAAGACTACACCAGCGCCCTCTAGACCCGCTTCTCCTAAAACTGCGGGTTCCACAGTTTCGGGCAAAAAGCCCCGCCAACCGCCCCCCGTTACGATCCAAGACAAAGCGTCTTGGGTTGAAATTTCTAGCCTGCTGGAAACGGCAGGCATCCCTTACACCTCCGCTGTGAATACCGCTGTAGGTATTCAGGTGAAGATAGCCACGTCCACCACCCATCGTGACCTCACTCGTTTCCTTCGGGACAACCAGTGGGGATATTTCAAGCACTCTCTCGAAGTTGAGCGAAACTACGGGTTGTTATCCGTAGGGTTCCTTCAGAACTTCCGACCTACGACATTTCTGACGACCTCAAAGAGCAGAAGATTCCTGTTCGCGAGGTTCATCGTATGCGCTCTCCGCGCACCAGGGCTCCATACGACATGGTTCTCGTTGTCCTCGATCGCACCCCTAAGGGGAAAGCGATTTTCAATCTCACATCCCT
>MU159247.1:126622-191666 GCA_015888305.1 Antheraea pernyi | reverse complement strand
AGCTAGACAAAAAAAAATTACATTACATGTATAAACATAAACGAAGGTCATTTAAAAGTTTCCGCATCTATAAGAAAATTTTCATTTTTCTTAAGAAAGTATGATCCGAGTATGGAAATTAAAAATCAAAAAAGCTGGAATTAAGAACACATTTAAGTTTCTGAATACGTGTGTTAAACAAATCAACGTTCAGATCACTAACTAATTTGTTAACACTGTTACCAACTCTACTTATGTACGAATTTTGCTTGTAGTTCACCTTAACAACCGGGTTTTAAAGTATACTATGGTTTTGCCCAACTCCTCCTGCCACCGTAGCCGGACCTGAGGGGATGGGCCGGGGGGCCCATCTCCTCATTGCACAGGTCCGGCGGACGAGGGGGGGCAGCCGGTGTGTACCCGGTCTGTCCCTCTATAGGTAGGAGCCCGGCGGTCACCTTCCGCCGGGCGGACCGTGGGAGCGGCTCTACAAGGTTGATTAGCTTGTTCGATCCCTTGCCGCCCCCACAAATCGGTCTGTCGGTAATTATTCACGAAGTCCCATATTATATATTGCTCGAACTGCCCGTTTTTCTAATAAAAATATGGTGTCTACCTCAGCAGCCTGATATTATTATCGCGATACAGTGACTCACCTACATCACTTGAACACACATATGAGATCATCTCTCTCACACACGTGCACATACATACACATGGTGGGAGGTTTTGTTTTTTTTTCCTCATCGAACTGAATCGAATAGTTTAGTTCGTTTCATTCCGATATACACGTATTCATTTCTGAATCATGCAATTTCGATTGTATGGTTCACAAATGTATATATGTATGAATAGCTTAGAATAGTTAGCTAGGTCAGACGCGACTTTTTCCAGGTAACAGCCCAAGCCGAGGTGTGCGTGCACCCTTGTGTATGTTACCTAAAACCCAAATCGGTTGAATGCCTTAAACGCCAACCTTAGTAGTCCGGTGAAGCTGTGAAGACCCTGCCAGGTCAATAGCGTAGTCAGTTCGAGAAAAAAAAAAGCGTAGTCAGTTCGAGAAAAAAAAAAGCAAGCACTGTTACTTCACGTCGGTTTTCTATGAGAGGGTGGTACTACCCCGGGCGAGCCAACCCATTTTGTGCTGAAACCAATAATAGCTTCAGCATGGCTCTACCACTTACAAAACCTACGTTTCTCTAATCACGGCATGTTGCCATTCAACTTGTGCTTGTTGTATGTAAATCGAGAAATATTAGTAAATTTGTTACTTTATTAGGCTTTTTGCAAAATTGGTACAGAAAAAAATGCGAAATTTTGGATTCTGTAGTAATTACGTTAACTGAATCACAACAAATCAAACTATAATACTGAGGGTATTACTATCCCACCATGGAGTACAAATTAATTTAAAACAATTCTAAAAAACTGATTTCAACTGTGTTTTAATCAGAGACGATCAATGATGGCTCAAAAACCACAAGAAGAACAAAGGATCCCCGAAGAACAAGAGGAAGTTGTGCACGTTGATGTTGACAGTCAACAAGCTAAATGTCTAATACCAAAGGTTGATTGAGACTTATCAAAATTGTTATTATTATTTTCTTGAATATTTTGCTATTAATGTATTTTTAATTATAATTAATACTTTATCAACCGACTGCACATAATGAGTTACGATTTTTGAGTGTTGATTCTAAACGATTGGAGAGATCATAACATTTTAGCTATAAAATTGTTCAGTATAAAATGTGTGAGTTTTAATAGTTGTTTAGTTAATTGTATTCGCCCGGTATTATATTCTTTCCTTAAATAATAATCCTTATTAACCGTCTAAAAGATAAGCCGTAATAAACAGACAAACATTTTAAAAAATCGTTTTATATTACAAGTATCATATATCCATGTACAAGACTGCGTTAAAGTTTTTGACTGCTCCGAATATAGATGGGCAGAACATAAATTTAGGTATATACGTATATATTGCACATCGAAACAATTTAAGGATAAATAAATGCCAATTTTAGATTTCCATGATAGTGTTTTAACTATTGACTGTATTATGCGCAAATTCGAAATTAGAAAAGCCCAAAAGTTAATTCACAAGGACTGTAGAACATGAAATTATTATATTTAGATTACAAACAGAAACTTCCAATTTTATTTATTTGTATAGAGTGTATAGATGACGTCTGTGAATCAGGATTAATGGTAAGGATAAAAATAAGCTTTTTACTTACCAACGTTCATTTCAAATATGTTAGTAAAGAAGGTACTGTTTGTACTTTTAAGAAAAGAAGGTATTTTTTGCTGTCTGGTTTTTTTGTTTGTTTATTATTAGTTAGTTAATTCTACATATTTAATTTAAATCATACTTCGAAAATTTCCTTTGACATAATTACCAAATCTATTTGGTAAACGTTCTAGATAAGTTTCATAAGTGATTAAATATTTTTAAAATTACGTGCGTTTCATTTATCTGTAAAGAAATATAATACATTTCTATATGATTCATACAATACATTTCTATATGATTCATACTAAACGAATATGAGGAATCTTGATAAGAATGACAACTTAAACCGAATATAAACATTTATGTTTTCTGAAATCCCTTTTATACAAGATGTCTATGCAAGTTCACAATTTCTTGATACCAAAATGGACAATGTATTATAAGCTTATCTTATATACGTATCTAACATACGATCTAAGTAAGCTGTATGTTTTTATTAAAAAATATAATTAATATATCACATATAACTATGTAATATACAATTATATAAATTAATGCATATTTATTATAATATAGCTTCTGCCCGTAACTTTGTAGCGGAAGCTCTCAAAAGGAAAAAAGAAACGATTTAAAAAACATTCTTCATTAGTGCTCCGCCCCTATTGCTCTTAGCATGTTATATAGTCTAAAATCTTTCTCGATAAATAGGCAATATAATACTGAATTTTTCAAACTAACCAGTAATCCTGAGATTAGCGCGTTCAACCAAACAAACAAACCCTCCAGCTTTATAATATTAGTATGGATTACTACTACTATTCTCTCGTGTTTAATTCGAGCCGTCATTCAAATTAGGTACAATAACTTTTGATAGAGTGGATCGATTTTAATAAAACAAAGACTAAGTTATACTGGAAGATCTACTTTAAGTGAGGAGAGTGGTGCGTGTTCATACAAACTGTTACACAATACGTATACCTAAAAACCGATAAAACCAATAAAAGGTACTGTGACTATTTATCCGGGCAGAGCTTCGCCTTACAATACCTTCCACATAGGAGTGCGTGCAGATCAGTGACACCTTGCCCTTTATATGCCGAACTCCCACCAATGTAGTCTCACACCGGGATGAATAATGAACAGCCGGTAACCTCAACCAATAGCGTTCGAGGTCATTAGTAACACCCCCGATAAAGTCAATAGCGCGGTATCGCAGGTCAATAGTGGTTCCCCGGGTGGCGTTGTAGTCTCGCCTCTCGAATGTGTCATAGCGGTACCGGACGTAGTCATTAATAAAACAGAAAGACAGACAGACATTTCTAAAAATGATTGAAATGTATTTTATCACTTTTCCTAGACACCTGCAACATTTTTTTTTCACGGATATCGAAAAAAGTACAGAAAAGTTACAGTTACAGTCTTATTGTATGTATAGATACAACATTATGTACGTGTTTGTTCTTCAATGACCATGAATCGGCTAGTATAATTTGAATGAAATTAAACATACAAGAAGAATATTTTTATCAATTACACATTAATTTCCGAGTTATCCCTTTAAAATACTCTGTATTGTCGAATACTGGATATGGATTGCCAGCCATTTTAGTACCACTTTGACCCCACAATCTCTTCATATTCCAACTGACTTCAGATCTCATCCTCACAAATGCTGTCACCAACAATAATTCAGAACTAAATTCAAAATTCAAACCTAGTGCCCTTTTCAAGTGAATTAGATTTACCCTCATTAATACTGGTAAATAACTGTGATTATCGAACATAATATTTCTGGTAGTTTATGCTTTCTCGTAAAATTTGGCACTGAATGAAGACTATGTGCTTTCGCCAACTCTTACTGAAGTATTTTTTGCTATTATAAGAAGGCGATGTATAGTTATCATCATCATTACCCTTATCCCAGTTATGTAGGGTTGGCACAATATGTTTTCTTTTTCCACTCTCTCCTGTCAAATGTCACCTCAATATTCACACCTTTTACGCACATATCATTTTTCACGCAGTCCATCCATACCTTTTGCGGTCTTCTTCTACTCGTATATCCATCCATAATCATACTCAACACTTTTCTAGTTACATGGTTTTCATCTCTCCTAATGACATGCCCATACAATGCTAACTAACTCATCAGGTGTAAGGGTTGTCAAATAACATCTAAGACTTGAGACATCCAAGCCAACCTCACCTGCACGTGGTGCACCCTGCTAAATAGCGAAAGCGGGTTGGTAAGGTTTTACAGGCTGACTGGGTCGCAATCACCATGTATATGGCGAAGAAGCCCGTCATAGTGATTCACTTTTGCGGGTCGCGTTTCGGGATCAGCATGTGCATATCCAGCTGTTCGCAGGCCGGCATGACAGCGGCGACCGACGATGGATCGGGTGTCACTCTGTGGTCGCCATTGTTTTTGGATTGCACTGCGCTTACCGTCAGGCACAGCGCAGTCATTTTGCCGTGCTACTATTAAAAAAAATCAACTTCTCTGTCACTGGTACTATTTTCAACTTCCTCTGATATACTCACTCTTAATCTTGTCCATTCTAGTCACATCAAACATCCACCTTAACATTCGCATCTCTGCCACATGTAATTTTCACATCTAATTGTAATAGGACGGTGTATAGTAAATATAAAAAAATGAAAACATTAAAAACTATATTTATGAATTAGAAATCACACGTTAATCTCTTTTTCACACACGAAAGCGTATGTCTGCGAACAGTCAACATCATTTAGTTTTCCATCGTTCTTGAACACAGAGCCGCAGTCTTCGTTCGACAGCGCATTATTTGGTTCGTTAGGCGACCACACGCTGTAACCAGCTTCCTCTAACGTTTGATCTATTAACAATTGTTTAGTTAAACGTCTATTAATTCAAAATCAAAAATAATGTACTCAATAGAGGCCAGGGAGAAAGCGCTTATGAACGTCAAAAATACCATCGGTTCGGAAATCTACCCAGTCATAAAAAAGAACCGGCAAGAAACTCGATTTGGTTTTCGCAAATATTTCATAAAAATACATTACAGTTACATTTGTTTTTGGCAGGTGCATACGTTATGTCCAGAAATAACATTAAATACTTGATAATTTGATGTTATCACCTGTCGATAATGCTTGGTATATGAGGTACTCCAACTCATTCCTTAAGAGTAGCAACCTGTATAAAAGGCCATAGGACTGTGTTATTAAGGTCGATTATACATTATAGACTGCAATAATCACTAAACGTCAGGTAAACTTGATGAATTTTGCTACTCCATCTCACATTAACCGACAAGACATGGATTTGCAGGGCTACAGGCCTTTTCTCGAAGTAAGGTATAATCATCACAAAACACAAAAAAAAAAATCATCACACCTTACGACGTACCAGCGATTTCAAAAACCCAGAAACCACAGTTCCATATTTTCCCTCACGGTGGTACTTAAATAACATTTCTCTGGTGCAGGTTTCCTCACAATGTTTTCCTTCACCGTACACGACCATCACAATTGTTTTTTTTATAATTCGTATTATTAAAAGAATCTGAGAAACTTACTGAATATCGTTTTAAAAACTCTCGTGCTATTTCCAACAGGTTTATCCGCTCGAAAACCAGCATAGAAAAACCACGCAAATCTTGCTCCTGCAACACTGAGCTCAGTGTTCGTTAGATTTTTTACAGCTAACATTTCTGTCTCTGAGTTCAAGACCAGTAGATGAGCGTTCTGTGCTCGGCAGTCTGCATACGCTTCGTTCCACGAGTACACAATCCGCGGTATCTTATAACAACTTCCAATACTAGGAAAGTATTTATAGCCTGTAATGAGAATAGTATCCCAACAATTATCTTATTTTCAGCGTCTGGTCAAAGAAGAATGCACAATATTGTGCCCACAAATCAAGGTTTCAAATCCACAATTGTAGATGGTAGAGCCACGGTGAATCTATTACTGGTTTTAGTATGAGTACGTTGGCTCGTCCGGGGTTTTTTTTTTAATGTGATAGCTGGCAAACGAACTGGTGGGTCACCTGATGTTAAGTGATCACCACCGTCCATGGACACTAACAACATCAGAGGAGTTACAAGTGCGTTGCCACGCTTTGGGGAAAGGGTTAGGGAGGGAGAGGGAGAGGAGAGAGGAGAGGGGAGCGGAGGTGGCCTCTGGCGCTCTCACTGACCGAACGAAACGCAACAATACAAGCACTGTTACTTCACGTCGGTTTTCTCCTCTTCCCCTTCTCCCCTACCCTTCCTCCCACTCCCTCTAAACAAAGGTTGGCAACGCACTTGCGACTCCCCTGGTGTTGCAAGTGTCAATGGACGGTGGTGATCGCTTAACATCAGGTGACCCACCAGTTAGTTTGCCTCCTATGATATAAAAAAAAACTGACGGCTTTCATCACACCTTTTCCCGTTTTATTAACAAATTATAATCATTATTGTTTCACACAAAATCAAAACTCCGATTGTATATAAGAATCGTTAATCGTTAAGCCTAGCTGTCCCGCACTGATGATGTAAAAAAAACCTTGACAAATTATATACTTAAACCTTCCCCATGAATAACTTTATCTACTGGTCAAAATCGCACGAATATCCGTCCAGTAGATTTTAAGTTTATCGCGTTCAGACAGACAGACGTGGTAGTGGACTTTGTTTTATAATGTGTAGTGAAAGATGCGTGCGGTCCGCCTAATGCGCGAGATCCTCGTTGCTAACCCTTTGAAAAATCTAATCACACTCTTGAAGAATCCAAAGCTTTATTCACTCGGGAAAATCTCTTTGAAACCACAAACAGCATATCAATTTCTCAAAACACAACCTATTTTCAAAAACAAATACATAACAAAAGGTTTCTCTATTTATGTAATTATATTCGATACCGCCTGTGAACTTGCATCATCAACAATGCACTCAGCTAGTCATTGAATTTCATGATTAATTCACTGTAAACACATTTCAGTTAACTTATTGACGCTTACCTGTTCCAAAAACGTGACAATGTTCATCATAAGGAGCATCTTTGGCCTCCACTTTGCAAATAAACGGTAGTTGCCGATAGCATGGGAACGAATCGACATCGCCCTGGCGCGTTACTACATCACATTCTCGTGACCACGGAAAACCAGTTCGAATATCTGCGTTTGTTGGCGATACTATGGAAAAAGTAGAAAATGAAACTTAAAATAACATTTAACACACAACGTCAACCAAAGACACATACAGAAAACACGAAAAAAAACTTAATAACTATGTAATCGAGGGTTGTATGTTGCTAAGGCTGGTAGGTCAGTTCATCCGGCTTTCGAATGCAGCAGCCGGAATATTTTGTAGGCGGTAGAGCCACGCTGATGTTATTACTGGTTCAGCATAAATGGGTTGGCTCGCCCGGGGTACCTCCACCCGACCCACATAAACACACACGTGAAGTAACAGTGCTTGCATTGTTGCGTTTCGTTTGGTCAGTGAGAGCGCCGGAGGCCCACCTTCCCCCCGCCTCCTCTCCTTTCTTAAAATAATATTGTGCGATACGAGAAACGTTATAATGATAACTTCTTAAATAATAAATAATTTTGTAGGTGGTAGAGCCACGCTGAAGCTACCAAGGCGATCACTTAACATCAGGTGACCCAGTTGTTCGTTTGCCTCCTATGATATAAAATAAAAATATTATCCTAAACATAAACCTTCTTCTTCTTACCCTTATCCCACATAAGTAGGGTCGGTACAACATGTTTGTCATGTTGTGGTATATGATTTGGCTTAATTTTTACGATCGGCCGCCTGCCTGACATCAACCCTCCTTGGGATTATTTTGTTGTACCACTGTATTTAAGATTATTATTATATAGTTACGAAGTCTGATGGGCTCTTTTAGCCTTACAAATTTTTCGTTCCGGTTAAAAACGAAGTTCTTCAAGATTATGATTTGCTTGCTATATTGCCATTTTTATGTAACAGAAAACTAGCCAACTTTAGACTAATCCCGAGGACTGCGTTTTCTGTTTTTTTGGTAATATAATATTAGATATAATAAACCATTATAAAAATATAAATATGAAAACTATAATAGAAAAATAAATGCAAATAAAATAACAAGTCAATGTCACAAGCCTGTACTTAAAAAAAAACAACACATAACCTAAATATTAACCAAATTGCTTTATTTCATTCTTAAAATCAAAAGTCAATTTCATGAGTCGTAGTTTGCAAAACTAAGTGTACAAAATATAACTTTTTCTCCGCGCTAAGTATCACACAAAGTCACACATTCATTTAAAATAATAAGATAAATGTGAAGTTATATTGGTATCTCATGGTGGTTCCAAGAAAATGATGTCGCATATATACAGTGTTATCTATAAGATTTATTAAGGAAAAAAATAGAATATAACACTTTAATTGACATTATTTATTACATTGAATACTTAATCATTCTGACCTACGCCCGCTCTAGTGTAGGCAAATATTGTCCATATTAATATTTTTCGATAGACATGTGCTTACATATTTACCTTCTGTTTGATACCTTATCATTTTTGTTTATTACATATCCCAGATACAGATCCCAGCTCGTTGATCTTTTAAATCAACTATTTCAATTGAAGACAGGCTGTCTTTAATAAAGTGTAACAAGAATTAGCTAGTAAGGGACCCTGATTAGGACATTTGCGTGAATGCGATTTGCCTAGTCTTAATCAGCCTTTGCACGAAAATAGCGTCACAACCAAACCACGCGCGATGGACTTCGGAGCCACAGTTTTACGGTAACTCCTATCTGGGCACGAACTAAAAAGTTCGCTACATCTTATTTTTGCCGTACCGTGAAGCTGTGGAACAATCATCCGGCCAGTGTGTTCCCTTCTTCCAATAACATGGGGTCCTTCAAGCGTAACGTGAAGAGACATTTACGCAGGCCGGCATGACAACGATGACCAACGGAGGAGGCGTATCTCTCGATGGTCACCGTTGTTTTTGGATTGTACTATTATTACCATTAGGCACAGTGCAGTCACTTTGCCGTGCTACATTAAAAAAAAGAAGATCAGTTGTATGTCAATGAGCAATCCATATATAAAACCATTTTTTATCTTAAACATTCCCAATGTTGTTAACAAATTTCCGGTTTTATTTTGCACTAGCTGACCCGTGCAACTTCGTCTGCACGAAATAGGTTACTACCGGTTCCAATTTTACTAATCTTAAAAAACCTAAAACCCGATTGTATTGAAACTCATCGGATCCAATTGTGACTTGAAACTATGCCATACGTATATTGGCAAGAAATGTCTTCCCGATATCCCTTGGGTTGCTTCTCTGGCCCTCACCTCCACGCCCCATTTACTATATAATATATATTTCTCTAAATAAAAAGTAATCTAATATATCTTTCTAACAGTGCGATAATAGCAATCTGTGTATTCTTATACGCATATATAAAACACACACATATAAACGTATTATGTCAAAACTCAATGAAGAAACACGTGATGAATTCATAACACTGTAATAGATTTTATTCTAATGTCTAACTAACTAGTCCCTACCCTCAAGTTGGAAATCAAACGTTAAGCCCCTACATATCTGTACTGGAAGATGTATTATATATCATAGCATCAAACCTACTGCTGAATCTTTATTTAAAACCGACCTTTTATCTTAGAATCCAGTCTTGTTTTCAACAACGAAGATACTAAATTTAATACCTGTGACTATTGCAGCTACAAAATATTGAGTTTCAAAGGAGTTGGGCAAAATCGACCCTTAATTGATCCACTGACTACTGGCCACGCCTTTTATTAAAACAGTACACTTGTAATATTTAAAGTGACTTGAAATAGTCATTCAAGTAACTAGGAAACAGTTGATAGATCGTAGTGGCCTGTGCCATTACGTGTCATAGACTTATACCACTTCATATAAAATATTTCCCTTTAGAGATACGAGTGTTTTTGTTTATACAGAGAGGAAACGATAAGCATAGAACAGAAAATTATAGTAATTAACACTAATAACTATAAATATTACTAACAATTCTTAACTGATTTACATGTTACGTAAGCAAGAAACAGATGATATTGCCAATGTGTAAACATGTACCTACTTTGTTATTAGCAAATTGTTGAGGAGTCTCGATGCCTATGTGCCTAGGTGGTAGAGCCACGTTGTAGGTATTACTAGTTTCAGCATGAATGGGTCGGCTCGCCCTGGGTAGTACCACCCTCTCACAGAACACCGACGTGAAGTAACAGTGCTTGCATTGTTGCGTTTCGTTCCGGAGGCCCATCTCCTTTCCCCTTTCCCTTTCTTTACCCCTCCTCCATACAGAGTCTGGCAACGCACTTGCGACTCTCCTGGTGTTGTTAGTGTCTATGGACGGTGGTGATCACTTAACATCAGGTGACCCACCTGTGCCTTTGCCTCCTATTTTGACATAAAAAAATGACTATTTTAAATACACATAGGAAACTATAAGCCGGTAAGATAGCAGTCAGTGTGATATATATAGAGATAGATGGTACAATCAGTACATATAAAACAAAATCCTCTGCGACGCCTGTCTGTTCGTGATAAGCTCAAAAACTACTGAACGGATTTTCATGCGGATTTCACCAGTAGATAAAGTCAGGCATAGACATAGGCATCTAGCAGGTAAGCGCGATCCAGCGTCGGCTTCATCGTCACTTACCATCAGGTGAGATTGTAGCCAAGCGCGATCCTATACAACATTAAATAATAAAATAAAGTGATTCATGTCTTTAGGTGTATAATTTGTCAAGGTTTTTTTTAATTATCTAAGCGTGATAACGTCCGCCGGGCTCGTTGGTAAAAAATATAATAGACACTTGTTGTGTACAATTCCAATATTACAATTGATTGCTTTCCTATTTAATACTAGCAGCCGCCTACGGCTTCGTATACGTATGTACTCGTATCTTTATGAAGTACAAACTCACATTCGCTTTTACAATATTAGTAAGGATTATATTTGTGTGGAACCCTACCCTTTTTTTTAAATAAAAGTAGCCTAAGTTATTTCGCGCGATACAGTGACACAAAATCTTACATCACTGCGACAACATTACACATATCACCTCCACACACGTGCACGCATACACGCTTACACATGCAGGTGGAAGGGTTTTATTTTTTCCCTTATCAAACTGAAATAGTTTAGAATATTATCCGATACGAAATATATATAGGAGTTGTTGAGGTATGTATGCTTGGTACACATATATGTTTCAACAACTCTTATAATGGTGGTAATGGTGGTAGAGCCACGCTGAAACTATTATTGATTTCAGCATGAATGGGTCGGCTCGCCCGGGGTAGTACCACCCTCTCATAGAAAACCGACGTGAAGTAACAGTGCTTGCATTGTTGCGTTTCGCTCGGTCAGTGAGAGCGCCGGAGACCCATCTCCCCTCCCCTCTCCTCTCCCTTTCCCTCCTCTAACCTTTCCCTCCGAAAGATGGCAACGCACTTGCGACTCCTCTGGGGTTGTTAGTGTCCATGGATGGTGGTGATCACTTAACAGCAGGTGACCCACATGTTCGTTTGCCACCTATGACATAAAAAAAAAAAAAATGTATGAATAGTTAGCTTAGCTTAGGTTAGCTCAGATAGGTCGCGAATTGCATGTATCAGGCAACAGCCAAAGCCGAGGTGTGCCGTGCACCCTTGAGCTAGTTATCAAAATAAAATCGGCTGAGTGCCTTAAGCGCTCGCCTTAGTAGTCCGGTGAAGCTGTTAAGACCTTGCATGGTCAATAGCGTAGTCAGTTCGAAAAAAAAAGAAAAAAAAAAGCCTAAGTTATTCCTTATAACATGAACTATCTGCCAGTGAAAGTATCGTCAAAACCGGTCTAACCTGCCCAACGCCTACAAATCACTTTAAAATAAAATAAATAAATAAGTAGTTTATTTCTCTTTAAATTTGTCTCTAACCTAACCTAATTTTATTTATACTGCGACGTATGTACTTTCGATAGTTATTACTATAAGGAAAAATACACATTATCATTCATACCTACTTTATTGTGTAACGGCGGGAAGACCAAAGTTATCAATAAGGCCAATACATCGATAATCAGTATGACTGAGTAATAATTAACATACAATCTAGAGAACGCAAACGGCAATTAATAACCCTCGTACAAAATTGCGAAACCGGCCACCCGGTGCTTACAGCTACTGATATCAGCATCTTCCAAAAAAATTTACAAATTTCGTTTTTTTTAAACTAGCACGACAAAATGACTGTACTGTGCCTGATGGTAAGCACAGTACAATCCAAAATCAATTGCGACCACCGAGTGACACAGTATCCATCGCCGGTCGCGAAAAGTTGAATTTGCAC
This sequence comes from Antheraea pernyi, assembly GCA_015888305.1. NCBI lineage: Eukaryota > Metazoa > Arthropoda > Insecta > Lepidoptera > Saturniidae > Antheraea > Antheraea pernyi. Next base: position 179,081 of record MU159247.1, on the reverse strand, counting down.
AGGCTGATCCCGAAACGCGAATCCGCAGAAGCGAATCACTATGATGGGCTTTTGCGCCATATACATGGTGGTTGCGACACAGTCAGGCTGTAAAACCCTACCACCCCGCTTTCGCCATTGCCTCGTTCGTTATTCAGCAGGTTGCACCACGTGCAGGTGAGGTTGGCTTGGATGTCTCAAGTCTTAGATGTTATTTGACACCCCTTACACCCCATTATTAATTATGAATTACGGAGACTAGCTATGAAAGGTTAAAGATACCCTATGCTTTTTTTCTGTACTCCTGACATCGTGTATTCACGATATACAATTTATGATGAATAGTTCAGGAGTGAATACCTAACATAGACATTCGCATTTATATATATTATTACTAGCTTCTGACCACGACTTCGTCCGCGTGGAATAGTTACTAGTTGGCTAACTTTAACTCGCGACTACATAGGTGAAAATATTTAAAAAAAATGTATGTCTTACGTGGGTTTTTTTTTTCGAACTGACTACGCTATTGACCAATCGAGGTCTTAACAGCTTCACCGGACTACGCAATAAGTGGGTTTTAGCGTGATGATATATAGCCTGCAGCCTTCCTCGATAAATGAGTTATCTAGCACTGAAGAAATTTTTCAAATATGTCTAACGCAATAGTTCCTGAGATTAGCGCGTTCAAGCAAACAAATTCTTCATCTCTATAATAATATTAGTATCGATTCCATACACTTACAATCAATAATTGGTGTTTCTTCAGCGGATTCATGTTCTTTACCGTCGGAACCGACCCATACATAATTCCCTATATCAGGGAATTGTTTTAACATTCCGTGTAGTTGTATAATATCACGCTGCGAAGGAATCATCAGCTGCGCGCCTTCAACGGAACAAACCTGAGTTGCGCTTCTCTCCGTCCTTGTTTCTATATGTAATTTGTAGAACGCATCAGTTTTTTTATTATACGTATAATCACTACGGTATACCTTTGTTCTCGCCGGAGCTGGTGCTGATACAAGAGCTGAAATTGTATAAGATTATTAATGTTAATCTACCTTCTATGGACACAACAATGGGTGTTGGTTAGGGTGTGCGTTATTTACCAAGCTGGCTTTTTGACTTGGATATCGTTCAAAGCATTACTTTATAGCCTAAAAACATTTAAGATTTATACACTAAATTAATACTAAATTTTAATATGGGCGTAAAAATTTATTTGTATATAGTGATAGGGTCCAAAATTTATTAGAAAAAACGATAAAAATAAATGTTGACTTTATCATTCAAAACAGAAAAAAAAAATTGGTAGTTCGGAGAAACTGTTAAGACCTTGCTAGGTCAATAGCGTACAGTTCGAGAAAAAAAAAACAGAAAAACACTATTTATTTCATTAATTCTGATTATATAGGTATTGTTGTAATTGTCTAGTTTTGACCCAAAACTTTTCAATTAAAATACTTACTGAAAGAGAAAGAAAAGAAAGAAATCCTTTATTGTTGGAACAACCATACAATTGAATTAAATTACAGAAACTAATTAGACAGAAAAAAAAATACATTTTAAAAATGAAAAAAATAGATGTCCAACAATTGGCGAACCCATTCAGCAAAAATCTGCAATACAATAAGTAGTACTGCAGCGCTGATTTTCGATGGGAGCCTATATATACGGACGCTAAAGTCAGTACAAAATTTGAGACGAACAAACAAATAACACAGACACACGTAACACGTCACGGTTGATCATACGAAAGAGAAATAACTACTGTAACCACAAATTATCATTAAACAAAAAAAATATAAATGTATACGGAAAAAGATTAGAAAAAATAAAATAAAAATACACACCAATAAACAGGGCTTAAAATAGAACTACATGAATACATTATACATCACTTTAATTACTGAGTTTGAAATTGCAATAGATAATGCTTATATGAGAGTTTAAAGCTAAGTTTACTCTAGATTAAGTTATTGGTAGTACTGCATTATATTTCACTAATATTGTATATTAAAATTGCAACAAGCGTAGTAAAAATAAATAAGAAACATTTCACCAATAACAGTTGGCAAGAAGCACGACTGAAATAAGATCTTACATCTTTACAATACTAAAAAAATATACTTACACACAGTAAATAATAAAAAACACACGATGTATGCTGCCATTTCTACGTTTGTATGTAAAAAAAATACTCTCGGGAAATACGTCCACTCGCAATAATACTTCGTATATACACTGACAATTATTATTAGTAAAATAAACTAGACCATGACCAGTGATAATGTACTTTTTATTACTGTCGTATAGATTAAACGAAAAGGAGACCAGATAGGTCAGTCCACGCAGACGGCGACCGTACAATAGTTACCTATGAGGAGTGTACACAAGAAATTGGATGATGGTGGTTGCATAGGAACGCCGTGCTTCAGGATTTATTTATTTAGAAATCCAACAGCATACAGTATTTTTATATAATATCTTACAGTATGTGACAATTAAAGCCAAAACAGGATTTCACAATTACAGAAAGTGATACATAGTAATATACATATAAGTTGGCAAAAGAAAAACATGTATCCTTTACTGGCGTTTAGTATAGTGTGTGTCGGAATGTGTGTGTGTCGGAATGTGTGTGCGTGTGTGTCTGTATTTCTGACTTGTGTGCTTGCTTTATCCTTTTTATATTATACTTGTATAATTCAGCGTTGTAATTTCATTATTTCACTTTTAAATGTATTCCGTGAATTCCCGGATTGGTAGAAATTTGTAATCAACTGGGTCGCTAACACCAAGAACATAATGAAAAACCAGTTATTATGCCTCTCTTTTAGTTTGTCCAGCTACTCAACGTGACTGCCGATAGATTGTAAATTTTTGGATATTCACCGTTGTTTCTGTTTATACTGCAGTCATTATCAGGTATAATGCGTTCTTTTTGTCATGCTACAATTAAAAAATCGTAGTTCAACGGTAGTGCATTCCGATGTAACAATTATCTGAATTTAAACACTAAAATTGGTCTAGGTTTTTAATTTCCGTTAGAATTACATTCTTCAATTCCATTATTATCAGTTAATACTTCAATTAAAATCGAATGGAACTAATTAACACCATAATTATAATACCAATGGGATTATTGAAAAAGAAAAAAATCTCTGCTGCGACATCAAATTTTTTATTCAAACGTTATACTTAAATATTACATAACCTTTCTAACTCTGATTGTGAAGATGAATGTAACGACATTTCATATTTAAAAATCTGTCAAACAGTGCTTGTACTGTAATAGGTTACAGAACGTACCAAATAAAAAAACAAATTGTATTGTATTTAAATGCACTGAGGCAACCCTAAACCTGCAGACTCTCGAAGTATTTTGTTGTTTGATAAGTGCTCAGTTTTACTCATATCTGCCTACACTGGATACATTCTCGTAAACAAGTTTATCGGACGATTTCTTATAAATGTTTATACGTCAGAAATCACTACACTCTATTCGTATTTCATTTATAAACATGTATATAGATATGTAAATAAAACAGATAAATGTCATTAATACACTGGAAAAACCTTATGTTATAAATGTTGTACTAGTGGGCACCCAGTGGTCGACATTCGACCATAGTTCATTGATTTTTTAAAGTTGAATGTAGAATGAAAAAGGGTAATTGGAATGTAAGAGTAAAATAATACATACAGTCGAGCATAGCAATTTCCTTCACAACCTTTTTTGAAGTCCTTTATTGACAGATGTCAAAATGTCTTTTTTATTTACATGTGTGTATATGTTGTGTAAAGTTGAAGCAGTAGTGTGGGTAATGCATATTTTAATTAATTTAATGTACTTCTAATGCATTTTATATAAAAGCTATTTGCTTTCTGCACTTCTCCTCCATATAAACTTTAATTATGCCAAGTATCACGTTCATCCGTTCGCGCATTTATCTCAAAAAGGGTTACAAAGTTTGGGCTTCACGTATTAATATATATGATGATGATGATATTTGATTATACCTGCGCAAAACAATTAACGTTGCGACTTCAAAGCGAACTACAAGTTTGGAGGGACGTTTACCAATTTATATAGTGAGTAGTCCAACGGTTAGAGTTTTACAAACTCAGATTTCATTGTCTCCGTAATAATGTAGATGAAAGATAATAGTAAACATAACTTAATAACAGCCCGGTGATTGATCCAAATGAGCCAAAAATGTAAAAAGAAAACGGTGTTCAAATGAGAAGATTGCAGAAATTTAATTGTATCAAATTGATAATTGTGTTGAAGAATCTAGTTCTTAAAACAGGTACGATGTATACGATGATCGGAAGCTTTCGGTAAAGGAAAATATCGTGATGTTACCATAGTATGATAGTAGGTAGGTCTAACACCCTCAACTTGAAAATCTGTCACCAAGCTGTGTTTCAACAACTGCCTTTGAGAACCAATCCTTATAGGTTTTTAACGTACTTACCATCTTGGACAACATCGTCATTTAATATCAAAGGTGTACTTTTATACCACGACTGTAGCAAACAAGCATGCGAGCCGCCCGATATAAAGCGGTCACCGCAGCCTATGGACATTTGGAACATCAGAACTGTTACATGCGCGTTGCCGACCCTTAAATAACCTATTTATTTTCCCCTTGAAGCACTCCACACTGTAGTCCTCAGGAAAAAACTTCAGCAGAAAGCTCATTCCACAATCGGATCGTTCGTGGAAGGAAACCCCTCTGGAACTGGACCGTCCGAGACCATTTCGGTTCCAATGTGTGGTGATGAATCACCTGCCGATGACGAGAGCAGTGCGATGGTGGAAAGCAGCTACAGGCATAATGTTAAACAATTACTCGGAACACGACCCTTTATACAAATGGTAGAACACACATAAAGAGGCAACGTCTCTTCGTAGACTTAGTGGTTCGATACCGTTTGTGAGCTTGGGATCGCCAACAATTCTCATAGCTCGTCTTTGCGCCGAGTCAAATGGTACAAGCTCGTATCCAGGTGCTCCTGCCCAGAGATGGCAATAGTACTCCATATGGGGTCGAACTTGCGTTTTGTACAAGTCATTTCCGAGGGTTGAAGTACTGTTTCTCCTTATTCAATATACCGAGATTTTTGAATGCCAGCTTGTCTTCCAGATGACTGCGAAACTGAACGTCACACGAGATGGTGACACTAAGGATCCCAATACTTTCTGCGATGGTAAGCGGTGTGTACTGAAATTTGACTGTAGTCAAACGCTTAAAACCTATGATGTAAAAAGGGAATCGAAGTTACTCTATTGTTTTAAATCAACCCCTGCATTATTCAAAAGCATAGAAATTATAGACCTGATGAGGCACAGGACAACAGGCTGTCGGCAGCATAAACTTTAAAAATACTATATTTATTACAAAACTTTCTAAAATAACAATAATTATTTTTGTAAAATGTATATTGAATTTTTATTTTTAAGAACTTTTTTACTAAACCATTAAAATTATAATTTACGATGTCGTGCAATTAAAAACATGTTCCGCCATTTTGAAAAGTTTGTGTCCCGATAGTGCTTAATCCCGTCGAATATTCATTACATTCTAAACAAAATTCAGTGTAAACTTTGAAGGTAAAGGTAAATTATGATGGGTAAATAAAAGACAATTTGTTGTAATTATGCAGTAGTTTATTGTTACACAATACCACGGTCTCGGGTTCTACGCCTGAGCCGCACCTCTACGTGTACTCGAGCCACCACGTGGACACAAACACAAAACAGATATTTGATTATAAACCAATGTCATATATTGCAGATTATAATAGAAAAAAAGAATATAATATGTCATAAAAACAAGTACACGAAATAATACAGTGACACATAAGTTTTATTATCTTTGTTTATAGGTTGTATTAGTGATAATTGATGTAGTTCAAATTTAGTAATTAATTCTATATTTTAATCGACAATAATAAAATTCCCGAGGTCGCGTAATGTCATTAAAAAACAATAATCGAATGCGTATCATATTTCTTAAAAAAAACTGGCATACTTAATTTTCAAGCAATTGGTGTTAACTGATAATTATAATACGCTTCAATAAAAACTAATAAATCCGCTTGTTAGCTAGAATAAGATACCTTACGGCATTACGTTTTCTACTATCCATTATTTAAATAATTGTAAGATTATAATAAATTATTTATTCTTTCAATAATTGTAAAATAAAAATTTGCAAGTATACATAAAGATTGTAAAATGAATTTGTAATAGTTTAAGCGGTCGCTTAGCCGCTGCCCCAGCGTTGAGTGCTGAGTTTGAATCATATAGAGGGCAATTATTTAGTACGAGGTCGTTAATCGTTTGTTTGTAAGGTGACGTATGACTTATATGTGAAATGCGAGCACTGTATTTTGTGAGAGAGAAAAAATGTATTTAAAATAAGTGAGAATTAGTTAAAACGGAGTCCGGTGCACGCGGTCGCGTCGAGCACAACGCTACAAAATTATTACAATAGTTTTGGCAGTTCGCAACAATGGTAAAATGCAAGTAACTCCACACCGCACACGACAGAAACACCTACGATTAATATTTACATTCAATTGTTGTTTTATTTTCGTAAAAATCTCACATTTACACGAGCTACAGCACCCGGTATTTGATTTAGTACGTCGGGGCTAAGAGTGAAACGTGCGACTAAGATCGGCTTTGTAAAGCGTTATCTCTATCGCACACCGCAATGACAGTGGTAGACAAGGCTATACAGAATCGAATTCACTCGACCATCTCGCTCTTCTCCCCGACGTGCCTAATCAAAAGCCGAGTACTATAAACGACTACTGCGTGTATCTAATAATCAAAAGAAACGCAATCAAATCAGAATCGTCATAGTGTTCAAAGCAATCGTCTCTAACAAGTCTTAAACGTCGTATTCGGCGTAATGTAATCTATACAGCCATTTTACAATATAACCTAAACTATAAAGAGTAACTTAAAAACCTCTATCAGTGCACAAAGTATCTACTATATACATTCCTCGTAATATTAAAAATAATTGTCATAGTAAACATCAAGATTACAATTTTTTTTTTACTTTTTGCATTATATTTAATTGAATTAATTATTATACAAAATTGTGGGATTATTGAAAACAATACTATATATAGATAGCTCGCGCGTTAACAAGAAACTTAAAACGTCTCGTATGAAAATTGTCCTAATATTTACAAGAAAAAAAAAATTAAACCACACCTTTGTTTCCGCGTAGCCTTTTTCAAATGAACATAAAAACGGCCGCGACTGGCCGTAAAGTGAAACGAATTAAAACGTATCCTAAATTATTATTAACTAAAGATCACTTTTGTGTGTTAAACAAACAGTTGTGTACGTAATTAAAACTTAAAAATAATACGAGATCTCTGAAAGTCTGGAAATACGATACGTACATTTTTTTTTTACATAAAATAAGAAGCGTGTTCTATTAGGCGTAGCGATGCCACAAAATAGATTAATACAGAAAGATCACTCGGGCGGACACCGATTTTAGACACTCCACTGTGACGCAATATAAATTTCGATGTGAGAAATTAATGAAAAGCAATTATATATACATATTATTTAAGTGTATTTATTCAGATTCACGTAGATACGTATTTATGTATCACTCAGTTATCCTTCATTGTATGGACCTGCTTTTCTGTATTTATTTATTTTGTGGCAATTGGTACTGTGTACATTCCAGATTGCGATTTTCAATATTAAGTTTGGAGGAATGGCAACAGTTGCAGCGGAAGAGATGTTTATATTCATGATTATTTTATAAACACCTATACATAATATGGTTCAGTATTTTAATCATTAGGGATTATAGAATATTGCAACGTCATTTTTTTTAAATTTAGTGTTAATTCAATCATTTCAAAGAAAAATGCCAATCTCATATATACAGTCATTAACCCAGCAGAGTACCTTATAATTTTTTTTCTAAATCAAATTTTTAAAATATAATCACGTCCGCTACAACCGGGCCTCAGTGTTTTCCATATACATACCAACTGAGTATAACTATGTTCTACTTATATACATACATCCAATCGACTCGTCCTTTCGTATTATCAGAAGTCAAGCGCCCTCTTATAATGTTTTCATTAAAAAAGCGAACATTCGTAAACTAAGCCTAGATTATCTGAGCCATAATGAACTGAGTAATATAAATCAAATCTCAATTATCATGTCAATATATACTTTAAAAGGTATGTAGTTGAAAATGTAATAAAATAGATTAAAATTAAATTAGTATTATTCATAAAATCAATTTCAAAATATACTTGGAGTCTTTCGAAGTCAACTGCGAATCTAGACTTAGTCTAAAACGAACAGATATCTGACTATTATAGACTTATCTATGTACAGTGAGTGACGATTGACTGCGGAACTGTGTTTAGCTTAATTACGGCTAACGAATCACAGTGATAGTTATCTGAGATAAGGCAAGGTGGGTCTGTCGCGGCCCGTGTCTATACTATTTAACTTTATCACACAATAAAAAATTACGATGTTTTTTTTTTCAACAATTCTACCCATTTGTAGTATATTGTAAGACGTAAAACAAAAATATTTTGAATTTCATACAAAAAATATCAACATGTACAGCTAATAATGTATTACGAAAACTGAGCGATAGATGGCGTTAAAACAAATGTGATGAGAAACACCAGAGAATGTTAACTATTAATCGACGGTATTTCAATCATTATCGGGTATATTTTTGAGACAGATTACAATAACGTTTACAACGCCATCTGACAATGAATGTAAGCATCGTACATGTTTATAAACGGTAGTCGACATATAAAATTCATTCTCATATTTGACTGCGAATGAATATAGTTATCGATTTTTTCAACAAATCGATTCTTTATTGTGAGAATTAAATACGTAATCGACACGGGTTCACCTACTTTGTACCATCGAAACCTTATTTGTGACCTTTGCGTGACTAAGGAACTGTAATATTGGAAAATTGGACTATTTAATTTTATTATCGTTTGAATTTTGACGTATTATTCGCTAAAAACGTATGTTAGTCAAAATGCTATGATATTAGAGAATTCTCAATTATTCGCTCATACTGGCCTACGACCGTAGAGACTTGATAAAACAATTAACTCTGAATTAGTTATTTAAAGAAATGAGAAGCGTTAATTACAGTTCACGATATTTCCTAACACTGTAAATTACATCAACGATGAAAAAAAGATATTTAACCTCCCGAAAGTGGATGAAACTAGGTGATAAACCCTACATGATAACTCACCTCGATACGATGAAAATCCGAGAACGGACGAAAGTCTGTTTAATTTTTTACATATGAAATAGCAAACTGGCTTGTAATCTACTTAATGGTAAGGGGTAAATATGGCCTATAACCATGTATTACGGCCATAAAAGAGCCGAATTGGTTCACCTGTTCCACACAGAATAGTCACGTAAAGGTCATAAATATAAGACGTGCATACTTCTTGTATTGGACTTGATATATTGGCTTACATTACATTCCATATAGACCTAGAGCCTAATATTAATACTATGCATTATGTATTATTTACATTTCTTTTTTTTATTTATTATTTTATATAGTTTTGAACTAGTTTTAAGGCTACGTCTCTTGACACTCACACAAAGTTCCCGTATTCTACTAAATTTTTTTTTTTTCAATTATATATATTTATAATATGTTAGGAGCGTGATTAAATTAAATTGTTATTAAAGAGTAATGTGAGATATTAATTTTGAAAAGTATAATAATGTATTTGAAGGTTAATCACAGTGCCAATTAATATTTTAATTGAGTAAACAAGCACGCCACAGTAACCAGCTCCATTATTAAGTATTCTGTGAACTTTAATATCAAACGTCTAATTAAACTATTAAATGCTTTAAATACACAATATTTAACTGTTACGATACAAATCACTTCGCTATACATACATTATTATAACTCACTACCACAATTACTAAATAAACTGAAGATTTCTCGTACATATTTTTTTTATTAATTTATAATTACGAGTAACTTAGTGTTTTTTTTTTTAATTCTCTAATACTATATATACTATGCTAGATACGTAGAAATGATCAGTCAATGTTACATACAATGGTGTTTAGGATTTAAGCTAAATATTTTACACAAGTGACATAAGGCGGCGTGCACACACACTTTCGGGAGATTCGAAATTACATCCTCTATTTATTAAGTACGAAAGAGGTGTGCACGCGGCCTTACGAGGACTATAAAAAACGAAACACAATACTAACTAATCACCTATAATATAAACGAAATAAATCATTAACGTATACGCAATAATATATTTTATTGCTTTAAAATAACACAACGAGGCACACATTGAAACTACATCACGAAGACATACACGATAACAATGGAATTGTCAATATAAATGAGTGATAAGCCAATTACGTACAGAAAGCATGTCGATTCGCTCGCATACCTCGTGCTTACTCTCTTTCTTATGTACATTTGTTATATTTCCGTCTCTTTCATATTTTTCATCGATTCGTCTTTTTTTATCGACGCATCTCAATTATTCGTTGTATAATTATCTGTTGCTCTGGCAACACTGAGTCAATCTTACGCTTCGTAAGCCACAATACATTTTTTCTAAACACTCTAGTTCTTCGTATCGACTACGACTTTACACTCTAAATCATTTTAATAATTTTATCGTCTTCGGTGACGAAAAAAACTAGCATTTTTTTTTGGAGAATAAATGCAATACGAAAGAATGCAATGCAATGCAATACGAATTAAAGATTTGCATAGTCATAAGTAAAACCCCCAAAACAAATATGACGTCACAGAATAAGAAATATTCATACCGCTATTCCTAATGGCGTAAGCCAATTTCTAATAATATATATTGTTTATCACGTATTTCTATCTAATTGAGGTATGATGCGTTATTTCTTTTTACAATTCCGAACTACATTTCCGTTACGATCATCGACAGATCCTTGTAGCTTGAATTTATTAAAAGCCATAAAAAGCTGTATAAAAATTAACAAATATTTTATCGACTTTTAATATAGCAACACAGTATCGTTGTTACACGGACTTAAAAAATAACCGTCGTATCGTGTTGTCATTTGAGAAGTATTCGTTTCCGAGGTTGTTACATAGGGGGGGCCGCGTGTGGTGACCTCTCGGAGGGGAGAGAGCGATTAAGTGTCGGTGTAGACGGCGCGTCTCTTTTCGAAGGCGCGCTTAGTTTCGCGTCATTCCCACTGGTGCGGCGAGGGCGGCAGCTCGGATGGGTGCGCGACTGTCGAGCTGCAAGTTTCCCAAGTGTCGTACGGGGTTAGTTCAGCGGTGGACTACGTGTGCGTTACCCACACCCACGCCACGGTTTCTTTGTTGGACGCACCATTATAAAGTGAACTTTCTTACAACCGACTTCAAAAAGAAAGAGTTTCTCAATTCGGTAGTGGGTAAGATCACGTCAATTGAACCCCCTCTTTCCTATTTGGTGATGGAATTTAAATATAATTTTTTTTTATAACGTAAGTCACTAATTAAGCAAATTTTCATTACAAAAAAAAATTATAATTTTTAAAAACTGTTTCAGTGTTTATTTATCCCTAGTGACTCTGATAATAAAATAAATATATTTAAATTTCTCACCAAGTGGGAAATGGGAGGACCACTTAACGTGATCTTACCCTACTATGTTTTCAATTTTAATGTTTGTTACCTCAGAACTTCGCCATTTATAAATCGATTTGGAAAATTGTTTTTTTTTATCGGCAAGAGGATATTTTTATTTTTCAAGCGGAATTCTTCATAATCGAATAGGAAATATAAAGGGATTGAATTATTGGTCGGTTTATAACGATCCAAAACGAAGTATCTAACTATGATCAAAACCGTTCTGGTTACATTTAAGAGTACATTTTAAAGATTTTTGAAGTCGGTTTTATTATTTCTTAAAATATTCTTGTTTACTTCATGATATTTATGGATCCAACATAGAAATTGATCATGCAATTTTGGATTCGTTTTTTAAATATTTCGAATAAAAGAGAACTGGAAAAGCAAAACTGCATCACAAATCAAACTCTACGCTTCATCTACTTTGTATTGAACAACATAAATCACCACAACCAAGTGAACGGCACTGTGCTATCGTGTCTCTCTACGCATGCACTACGAAGCCATCTCCAATACTAACGGACAAATCACAGAACGTTCTTTAAACAGCTCCCAATTTGCAAGACGATTCAAAATTTACACACAATTATATAAGCTTTGATAATCGATTTATCATACTTGCAAAATGTTAGCTAATTTATTTTTTTATAAAAGAATAAAAATCCCTGCGGTGCATAGCTAAGTAACCCATAAAAGATAATATAAAAAATACTGTAAAACCAGATAAAACAAATATGTCTTTATTTCGAAACCAGAACCTAATTTACGGTTTGCGAAATACAATTCTTGACACTATTTACTCCCGGAAATTTTATTTACATCGTGTAAAAACAAGTTTTTAAACGACTGATTTATTAATTTAATTAATTACCATGATTATCAAAACTTTAAAAAACTCAAAACGTTTCGATACTCGCATGCATTTTAATCGAATTCCGAATGAAAACTACAAGTTTAGAAAAAATTCTAACAATCAACCCTTTTGAAATAACGAAACGGCGATCGACCGGTTAATAACAAAATAAATAAACTTGTCGAACGACGTCCGCGAATTATTACATTAAAACTATCACTTATAAACGTTGCCAGAATATACTAGAAATCGTTTCACAGGTTCATTGTCACGTTAATCGCCGTTTAATTTTGACTTTGATGATATAACGTAACAAAATGGATGTATCGATTGATTGTTACTTATATATTTTCCATTTTTAAGTAACAATCCCTCTAAATGTTTTATTTTTGTACAGAAACATCTCAGATTACTGTGAAATGTTTTTAAGTTAAATCTAAGTGTGCATTATTGTTTTTGCAATACTATTATATTCACATTCAGTAATTAAGTACATTGATAATGCTTTTTTTTTCCGGACTGACTACGCTATTGACCAAGCAAGATCTTAACAGCTTCACCGGACTACACACGGATAATGCAAGATTATTCATACTTTAGATTTAAAATCTTTATACATATAATTCTTCTGTCCGTATGTATGTGACTGAAATAACTAAACGGCTGGACAGATTTTGATGATTTTTTTGTGTGTGTTCTGGTAGATTCAAGAATAGTTTAGATTCACAATTGGATTGAATTGGGCTGCGGTTGAATTTTATGATATTTTTAATTATCAAGGCAGAACAACTACCGCCGGGCCCTTTAGTATTAATATAATTCTTTGTAATAATGAATTTTAATTATTGATATTATTATTTGTCAAAAAGATTAATAAAATTGTCAATCAAATAATTTAAATTACCTAAAATATTTTTTGGTCGTTTTAATAAGGTTCAGAACACATGTAAACGATTTCTTTAATTCAAACAGATAGTATACATTCAATGAGGCAACGTTTAGAAGCAAAAGTATTTACGGAACGGCATGACATTTGATAGCGTGCGGTTTGTTTGTACTCTTACTGGGAGTTACTCGGGAACGTTAGGCCGCGCACAGAAATATCACGGGCGATAGCAGAAGTATTTTTGCTGCCGTCTTGAAAGGGGAACAAACTTTTGCTTTCGAACCCGATCTAGAGCTGTCGCAAAAACACAGAAAATGCTAAATATTATTTACTAGAGCCAGACAGATTTATCGATATAACATAACTTTTAAAAACCTCGTATTATTATCGACATTTACCACACGAGATGAAAAATTATCGTTAAATCTTTAACGTAATGTTTTCAACTTTAACAACACTAATTATCATTGATGTATTAGTAAACTGTAAAAAAAATATAAAATTACTTCCGATACAAAATTGAAAAATCATTGTTTTACTAATTTTTTTTTAATTCTAACAATTATATATTTCTTTTTATAACATAAAAAAGGAATTACTATACTCGGTCAGACTCTGGTCGTATCAAAACTACTTATCAACATCGGTGCAAATAGACTAAAGCACTCAGGACACACCACCATTTCAAGAGGGTTGATTTTGCTCGAAAACACGTTACTCTCATGTGTATATACAGGGGGAGACAAATGTTTCGAAAGCGTTGGAAATAAGAAAATTACAAAAAAAAACACCATGCACAATTTGGTATCTCGCAAAATCGACCCGCATTTAACTGTAAATAGGCGAGTTGCCTACAGCGATGCGACGATACAAACGGCGGGATGGGTACGGGGAGGATGGGGGAACGGCGACATAGGCTCATTTCTGCGACCACCGGACGGCTCATATTGCATTGTAACGTATATATTTGAGACATATACCGATAGTTGATTATAATTTATATGTACACGACGTGCATACACTAACAGATCGCACCGTGCCACACCTAATTGTGATGACCGTTTGCTTTTTCATTAGAATTTTTAAAGGCATGGAGACAACACTCAATGGGAGGAAATACAACCCACAGATCAAAATAATACGAAAGCTCGAGTTGTCGCGATTAACAAACAAAGGCATTCAAAAAACACATGTGCTAAGAAACACGTTGTTGTTAGAATAACACTTGTAACTACAGTGGGGTTAAAATGTCGCTGAAAACGAATCTACATTTCGTGATAGCGACATTTTAGATGTTTAAAAATACGATATATATAAATATAAGCAGTGTTGTCTGCACGTCTGGGGGGAGAGATAGTATAACGGCGTGGCCCAACTGATGGGTGCGGGTGGGCGCTTTACAGCGGAGCGTGTTAGCTTATTACCGTCACGCTATGGACTGACGACTGGCCGATGTATTGCACCATAGACAATCATAACATACGTATCTCGAGTTGAATGTTGACATAGATTTTGTAATTCAAAATAATCATTGAAAGTAAAAAAAAAGTTAAACAAATATTGCTAATACATAAACAAAAAAAACAATATATAAATTAAATGCCAGAGAGTTAGAAATAATATTAATTTGTAATTAAAAAATCAAAATTAAATTAAGAAATATTAAAAATCTAATGTACAAAATCAACACGTGACAGGTACATGTATGAGTGAATATAAGCGAAGACATCGTCCGACGTGCAGCCGAAAGCGCGACGGTAACGTTAGGTTACGTATCGCAAAGAAATCACCTAGTGTCGGTTGGTTGCGGTTGGTGTCGTTTGGTTGCGGTTGGTTGCGGTTGGTTGGTTGTCGGCGCCTTACCTTGCGAAGCTCTTGAACGCGGCCGACTGGGGGTTGATGCACAACGGTACGCGCGACGTTTGCAGCTGCTCCGCTATGAACTTGTGGATCTCCTCTGGGGACGTCACGTCACGATGTAATCACACTTCATACTATTAACCCTTTAGACTATAAGACCACGAGTGACATCATACTGTTAACCCCTTAGACTATGAGATCACGAGTGATACTATTAATCCCTTAGATCAGTGCTACTCAACCATTTTATTTTAAATGGGCCACAAATACGTTTCACTCATGGTATCACGGGCCGAAAACTACCAATATTTAAGGATTAAATAAAAAAAGGTAATTTCAAATAAACAGCGTATTAATGTAGTGAAAAATGGTTGTCCAAAAAACAAGCTTGGTATAACCTAACGTCATAAGGAACGCATTGCGGTTAGGTTATCTGGAATCTATTTAACTTACTCAGCGTGCTCATAGTTTTTTGATGGGCACGAAATTTAAAGTAATTGAAAATAAAGTATAATCTGGTGGGCTAACCAAAAAGATCCATCGGGCCGCAGGTTGAATATAGCTGCTTTAGAATATTCAGATCACAAGTGATACCATACTGTTAACCCCTTAAACTATCAGGCCATGAGTGCTATTATGCTATTAACACTTTAGAATATAACACCACGAGTGCTACCATACTATTAATCCCTTAGACTATGAGGCCATGATTGCTTTTAACCCTTTAGACTATAAAACCACGAGTACTATCATATTAGTAATGCTATAGACCTATCATACTATTAACCATATATACCTATCATACGATTAACCCTATAGACTATTAGGCCACCAGTGCTAATATTCTACTTAAAAGGACGTCAATTCTAATTCTAGAATGGGTGGGAGTATTATTAAAAAAATCTCGTGAGATTTTTCTTTTCTAATATTCTCGTACATTATATTGCTTGATATTATAGTAAAAATGTGTCATCTAGTGCACTGACACTTATATGTGGAAACAAATCGTCAACATTCTTATCTTCCTTACAAAAGTAACAGAGATCGGCGAGCGGTGGCGTTAATACCTTAGTAACAAAAAGTGGCTTAATAACCAATACTAAGGAGATTGTAATGGTAAAGTGAGTGGAGAGTTGTTTGAGGTGTGTTACCTTTGACCTGGTGCACGGAGGTGAGCTTCCTCTCCCAGGCGTCGTGGAAGGCGTGCGGCGCGACGGGCTCGAGGTCGGGCGAGTAGTGGCGGGCGGCGGGCGGCGCGCTGTAGCAGCACTTGCACATGCACGAGTGGTAGCGCAGCCGGCCCTCCTCCAGGTACGGGTGCGCGAGCGCGTCCACCACCGATATACGCTTCGCCGGGTCAAATACTAACATCTGGAATCATTACGTGCATATATTTACTAACTCATACTCACCACTTCATCTATCTCGACAATATATTTTACTGCCAAAAATTCTATACGTCCATTCCGACGCATATCAAATCAAACCAAATCAAAATATCCTTTATTCAATTTAGGTCCTGAGAAGGCGCTTATGAACGTCAAAGTTACCACCGGTTCGGACAGACAACCCCCCAGTCATCGAAAAGAACCGGCAAGATACTCGATCTAGTTTATCTTTTCATGTTATATATTTTTACAACAACATAAATATTTACATTCGTTATTAGTGGATGCACAGAGAGGGGCGTCATTTCCAGACGTCAGAATCGTTCACATATTGATCCACCCTTTAGATATTAAAACTTGACACGGTTCTTGAACTCACTATCCGGCAAATCGGTAACGTGTTTTGGGACTTTATTATAAAACCTATATAGCATCGCTAACCTCACTTAAATCGTAAATCGTAAAATAATAACCGCAAACATTCATCATTTTATTTACATAAATATCACGTTAATTGCAGCCCGTTCGCTTGGCAGGGGATACAACGAAGCACCTGTATCATCCTATTTTTTTTTCTTCCAAACAAGTAACCGACGTTTAACAACTGAGTGATTAAGAATAAGCATATAACTTAAAAATAAACTGTAATAATATGTAATTAAAGTTTCTTATTGTCATATTGTCTATACCAAAGTTCATTAGAATCCGTCCAGCAGTTTCAGCGTGATCGGTCATTTTTAAATACATAAATTATTATATATTAAATTAAGAACAGCCAACGTAATATTTATGCGACCTAATAAATTGACAAACATATGTCGTAGCATTAATAGCGGATCAAAATTTTACCTACGATTAAGTTACAACGTAACACCAAAATTTTAGGCACTGGTGTTAAAGAGGTAAGAACAAGGCGCGCGCGAGATTTTTAAATTGAGAAAAATGCCTTAACGCCTCTTTAATACGTTACAAGATTATAAATGGATAAAAAAAGTGTGTGTGTACTTATGTACACGCGTTAGAAGTTTTACTTCTTTGGCGTAATAAGATAAAAATCTTTTCAAAATTTTAATTTTCGCCTTATTCTACATTTGCAGAAAAAACGACACTAACAATAGAAAAAAGGTATTTAATACATTGATAGTTTTAATACAAATAAATACAAACGACAAATACAAAGAAACAAAATGTTGACTATAGCTAATTTCAGGGTGTCGATTTTTCGTGACGGTGTGCGCACGAGTAAATTTACTCTCATCATTTTTCCCTAACGCGCCAAAAGAAGTACAACTTCAATATTAATAATCCTTTATTAATTTTAATACTCAGTACTCACCTGTGCAAGTAGGTGAACGGCCTCGTGTGTGGCTTGCACTGAGAGCGTGTACAGCGCTGCGAGCGCCGGGGGGCGTGGCGCGCGACGCAGCATGTGCGCACGTGCCCCGGCGCACGCATGCCTCATGTCTTCCAGCGACGGTGTACCTAGTAGCTCCGTTATCAACTCCAGCTGTTGATAATGCATTTGCTAATCAACTAACATTCATTACTACCACCTACAACCTATATCAATACCCATACATTCGGGTAACTGAAGTACTGAAGGACTGACACGTGTATTTTGTCTATACGCGCGCGTTGGTCTGTTTGACCGACGACATAAGTTTGACTTGTGTTTTTTTATTCAAAACACTAACAATTTAGGCTTCATAGTAGTTGTATGGTTCATGGTACTTGAGATGAGAAGATTCATGCATACATTACATGTATTTGTACACGAGGCAGATCGGTCTGTCAGATCGACGCGCGGGCACAGGAAGGTTTAATAATCCTTCAAGAATCCTAGCTTACTATAAGGTGAGTTATTATTATGGGTAGTAGTAATAGTCAGGAATAAAAAAAAGCGTGGGTTTATTCAAAACTATAAAATATAAATTAAAAACAAGAACTACGCATAAAATAGCAAACGATGAATAACGCTTCATTTTGTCAGATGATTATTTATATTATTGAAGTTTTCCATTATTCGTTATTGACATGTTACAGTTATAAGACATTAAATAAAATAAAAATCAAAGTGAAAATATTCCTATTTACAATTATCATGATTGCTTATAACGTATGCGAAATAGCGTAATGGTATAAATTATGTTATATTAGGTACCTACACCAAATGAAACACGATCAAGATAAAGTATATTTTATAGACTCTAGATTTAGTTGGTCAAACAAGACAAAATCCCGTGCCTTCTACCCGTATACTACGATCTATGAGGCCAAACAATTCGATAAATTTGTTACATCTTTTCATAGTTTTATTATCAATATAAAACCGCAGACAATAAAACGTAAGTGTACCTGTTGTACTGGACTCTGTGCTTGGAACAGAATCCGTCTTCCGAGCAATTCACCGAATATGCAGCCAACAGACCACACATCCACTGCAGCTGTGTAATGGTTAGCGCCCATTAGAATCTCAGGTGCTCTGGAAATTATAATATCATATAATTAAATATAAATACAACATAGTATACAATATACATGTACCACTTTATGAACTTGATATAAGGTCCATAACAATTTTAAATCGATAAAAAGGCAAAAACAAGTGGTCTTAATCTCCAAAAAGGAAAACATTGAGTTAGCAACTTTAACGAACGAGGAAAAAGTGATTTTGTTGGTTATTTATATTACTTTTTTGCAACTTACTGAATGCAAAAATCTGTTCATATTAAGAATAATCTTGCATAATGGGAATCTAAGATTATATAACTGCAGCCTAGTTTAATATTAAATTAGAGTATGGAATACCGCAATTTTTATTAATACTGATAATCGTATTATGTTGATAAAAGTAATCGGAATTTCCTATTATTATTTTATTCTTATGTGTGTGTTTTATTCTAAGGTATTCTAAATCTGCCAGAACTTAACTTATTAAAATTAGGAACAATGGTTGTAGTCTTCAGTACTGCGTAGAATCTTGAAATCATCAGTCACTTAGAGTATAAGATAATAAAAGGTCTTCTCTATTTAAAGTTTAAAATAGCAGAGCACAACAATACCTACATAATGACTACCTCTTTTAACTGAACATTTCGGAATGCAAACAAAATAAATCAAACAAGCTTATTTAGATTTTGACTAAATACTCTATTTGTAGCAAGAATTACTTTGTAGAGTATCTAAATAAAGTAAGCTATAGTAAAACGAAAACTACACAACCAATTCTATGTTCGTCTCTTGCCAATATCAAATTTTATTAGAATCAATGTAAAGATCACACAACAGAGAAATTATAATAATAAATCGTGGCATTACATCGTGAAATATTAATACATATCTGTTTACAAAATTAATTTAGAAATGTTAGCATAAAAATACGAATTAGGGTATTGACCGAAAACCGAATATACGTCCTAAATTCACACCCACATAACAAAAAGTTATTAGCAAAATCACATTTATGCCCTAACACGATGTCAATAATTTGCGGTTGCCAGGCGTCGTGTTCAAGTCAGTTATGATTCAAGATGTTTATCTTGCTTTGTTTGAAATATATAAACATTTTACGAGTATAGAAGTAACTTCTTTGTCATTTGGCCACCCTTGAAATTTTGTCCTCGCAATTAGTATCACTTGAAATCTTTAATAGAATCTGTTTACAACAGCAAGCTTATTTTTAAATACCATTTTATAACTACCGTATAAAAGTCATGTAAATATTTAACATTGCAATATTACTAATTAAACTAACTTAACAGAGTGTTGGATAATATTCTGGTATTATTTACAAACGCCATCTTATAAGACAACTGTAATGAACAATAAACTGGTTATGGACACTGTATTGTATAGAATATTGCTAAGTAAACGACGCGATTCAGTTTTATGATTCGAGAATACATACGCAATACACAAGGTAGGCATGAAGAAATATATATTTCTTTCAAATCCTTACTTTAATATAAACAAATCGTCCACGGAGCGAAACACAATGGATTTATTATCATTTACATAGATTGTCGCCGTTAGAATCCGGCGTTTTAAATTGTAAAACAAAATTCTTAAAGCGAAGCGTAATCGAAGGGAAAATTCCAGTATGGTATTAAAATAAAATAACGAAAAAGTACGTAAAGTATTCACGACTGTGCTACCCGTCTACAATGGGAATGAAAAATGAGCTACGTCTATGATAGAATGTTGGTTTTTGCGGGTACTTAGCGAAACACAGCGCATTCGAGGGTGATGTTTTGAGCGCAAAGAGCGACGAGCTCCCTGTGGCCCACTTTCAAAACTCCGGTCAACATTTCAAAGGTTACTTCTTATTTTTTTCATTAAGAATCAAAAAGCATATTTATACGGCGCACAATTTTTTATAATAATATTTATAAGAACTTTTTTTCCACTCTGCATTCCACCTTTAAAATATTTTATGAAATTTACTAAGTGCTTATAAACGCCATTGACTTCGTATGCGTTAAATATAATATACTATAATATAATAACAATAAAATCAGACATACTACTGAGAGACATAAAACTGAGAGGGCGCGGATTGATACAACATAAAATATATTTTTTAATAATAAAACATATATTATCCACATAAGCAACGAATGGTGTATTATATTGAATGTGAACGTTAGCCAGTTCATATTTAGTATGTCATAAAAGTGTTGAGTTTCCACTATAAGATAATATAAAGTATTGCATTTTCAGATCACTGGCTATAAAAGAATATTATAGTTCAGATATACGACTGTTATTTTATCAACTGGCTTGCACATTAAATAATACATACCTGTGTATTTATGAAAAATAAATTCAAGCTTCATTTCAAAAATTTCATTCAAAAATAATGACGACCGTCTAAATATGTCTTTATGTGCCCAGCGACAAAATATGCAGTGTTATGCCGGCCTGCGGAAACTATCAAAGTAAAAACTACGTTATGAAATTTAAAAGATCACAAATAAAAATATCTAATTGTATTAAGGCCTTGATAAGGGGCTAAGTACATCAAAACTATTGACGGTTCGGACAAACAACCCAGTCATCGAGAAGAACCGGTAAGAAACTCGATCGGGTTTATTTTTTTACCCTACATATCTGTACAAAAATACATGATAGTTCCATTACTTTTTGGCGAATGCTCAGAGAAGGGTGGTATTTCTAGGCATTCACCACCGTTCACATATTGATCCACCCTGTAGACACCCTTTAAACATCAAAACCCGCATGAACTTACTTATATATTAGATAGATTTATTCCTCAAATATTAGTTTGCTAAAAAGTTTCTATGAACTAGAAATAGGCTAAAAAATAATTGAACCGTTACGTAAGTTAAAACATAAGCGCGACATCTTTTAATAATAAACCAGTAGTAGTGCGAGCGTCCTCGTTGCAAACAGTACAGGGTCGAGGTCGACACACTCGATAATGATGCGTTCAAAACTAAAATTTCGTAGCTTTTGTTGTTCTGCAAACCATTGGAGGTCTTCACACCTACACAAGTGTATAATTAACTATACAATATACGCAATCTTGTTTTAAGGTCAAATAATTTTACTTTTCTTATAACTAATTAACGCCCCGGCTTCACACAGGTGTATCTAGACAATTAGATCAAATCTTCATTTTACAGTATGACCATGCAATGAAATAAAAAAGCGAACTGAGTACTTCAATCGTTGACTTCATTTCATCATCATTAATCGTCATTTAATATGGAGATTTATTTGTAACCCAAATTTGTCACTTTTCCAAAACAACTAAAATTAAACAAAATAATTAGCCATACCAATGATCTTATAACCATATAGATACGACAGCGTCTTGTTAAAAGTTGGCTAGTTTTTGACGGCCACCCCGTCAATCCGCCTGTATCTAAGCAACATATAACCATTTCTTTTTCAACACCGCTATAGAGAATATGCCATCTTACTTCCACGTTTAATGTGTACAATTTACGTATGTGTGCGTTATAATGCCATTTGTTTTGTCAAAATATTATGTAAGTAACAACGTATCTTTAGTTATAATATAGGTTTCATATAGGTTCAAGTGATCCGTTTCCATACATTTAGTAATAGATTTTGGCTACATAGATTAATTAACGTCAGATATATGACGTCATCGAATGTTAATACCGAATTTAAACAGCTGTTTGCTTTAGGAACGGAAATGGTTATTAGTAACTCAGAAACTTTTATAGATTGTGGTCACTATTGAAAGTGTTATGAATAATATAATAGTAAGTGATAAAAACAGTCGTATAACTGATGTATTGTTCTACAACAGTTGTTGTCATACATTGTTGTTAATTTTCTACTGTTGAGTAATTTGCCATTTTATATGGTATTTCATGTTTGTAACAATGACATGATAATTAAATGAATATTGGTTACTCGTATGGTGAATTTCAGTATGAGCAACGTATAGTGCTCTCCCTACCATACATTAGTTTTTACGTAATGCGTACTGCAAGGAACGTGTGTTGTGATAACACCTACCGATATCTGTCATCTATGAACTCTATAAAGTTGAATCACTGTCTGTGCTCCCTCGAGTTATTTTAAACTACGTAACGTATTCTGAGGCTCTTTTTATTACCGTTATATAATTTCTTCCATGTTATATATGTATAATACATCAATATTATATTTATATAAAGTAGAAAAAGTTCGATCTTGTCTAATAATGTTAGGTGGTAGAGCCACGCTGAAGCTATTACTGGTTTCAGCATGAATGGCTCCGCTCGCCCGCGGTACTACCACCCGACCCACAGAAACACCCACGTGAAGTAGCAGTGCTTGCATTGTTGCGTTTCGTTTGGTCAGTTAGCGTCTGAAGGCCCACCACCCCTCCCTAATCCTCTCCTCTCCCGTCCCACCCAAATACAGGCTGGCAACGCACTTGCGATTCACCTAGTGTTGTTAGTGTCTATGGACGGTGGTGATAACTTACATCAGGTGAGTCACCTGTTATTTGCCTCCTATGACATAAAAAAAATAAGTCTATAAGACTGAATATTTGAACTGTAATATTGGTAACGCACGCAACACTTTATGAGATATATCAAAGCGATGTATTACGGAACTGTACATGAAATATAATCACTTTTATATCTTCCTAATAATGATCATTTAAACGTTATTTGTTTCTAATATAATTGTAATCTACAAGATTTTTTTAATATATTATTACGAATCTTAGAAGATATAACAACTTTAAAATTACGAACAGCTAAGCAAAATGGCTGTGTGAAGATTATTATTATAACTGTAAATATTAAAGAACCAAAAATGGATCTATGTATTATGGCGCTACATATTGCACCCATGCGTATCCGATGCCGACAATGAACACCAAAACAACATAATAATTTGTTTAAAGCACCATATCAAGCTGATTTTAGAGTCGTAAATGCTAGAGTGAATCGATATGTGAACGATGTGATGTCTAGAACTAACACCTGTCTCTATGCATCAACTAAAAACGATAGTAACTTTAATGTATCAACAATGTGTACGTTTAAAATATAAACCCGATCGCATTTCTTGCCGGTTCTTTTTGATGACTGGGTTGTTTTTCAATTAGGTAGTTTTGATGTTCATAAAGTGCCTTCTTGGGCCTAAATTGAATAAACTATTTTTTTTTATAACTTAGAAATAATGCATTAAATAAATAGTTGTAACTCTAAACATAACTAAAGAATTGTTAACGGGGCGATTCGCATACGGTAAACAGATTTCAAATGGCACCATTTGTGAAAATACAGTTTAGCATTCTTGAAGGCCAGTTTTACAATTTGTAGTTAAGCTCAAGTTACATATTGCGAGTCCTAAAACTTTAAACGTCCTGTATTATAAAGCTAAATGGTGAACGGCTTGCTATTTTTAGCATCTTAATAGTCCATAACAGTTTATTACTTTAATTAATAAAATTAGCAGATGTACATAGGGTTAACCAATTGTTCGGAATGGCTCAAGAACATCAACGTCCAGTCAAAATAAGCCTGAAGTTAGTTCTAATTGTAAAAATGTCACTTCAATTCTTGTGACGATACACATTATTAATCAGAGCGTAGAGAACTGATTACAAGTCGGTAGTAAGGAATGTTACTGCTTTACTATAAAAGAATAAATTATAAAACCTTCGATTAATAATCTATAGTAATAAATAAAGTGTGTTTGTCTATAATTTTGTAAACTCATGGTAATTTGGAGGTCACCAAAACCGAGACATCATAACATCAACCCGTAAGAGACTCAATGCCGGGCCGCATGCGTCTTCCCGAAAGAAGGTATGGACATGATCACTGCACCAGCCTACAAAAACTTACAAACTCCAAAAATCCATAGTTCTATATTCTCTCACATACAGTGGTACGAGAACATTTCTCAGGTTTAAATTACCTCACGATATTTTCCTATTATCAGTTATCAGTATGCGAATTGCCAACAATTTTAATTACATTCTCCAGTATGAGTTAAGCCTCTTTGATACAAGATATTATGTACAGTCCCCTGGAGCATCATAGTCACGTCAACAAAATCGCAGTTAGTGGTGAATAAAAATTACTCACCTGTAATACTGCGTGACAACCTCCTGAGTCATATTCTTACTCGCGTCAGGTTCCTCGACTCTCGCCAATCCGAAGTCACATATCTTGAGCACACAATTGCTGTTAACTAGAAGGTTGCCAGGCTTTATGTCACGGTGAAGAATGCGCGCTGAATGCAGGTATTTTAGACCTGGAAATTAGATTTGTCAGAAGTTTCAGTCGCTGTTAGTGATTTGTCTAAATTATTTAAAAGGACTAGATATTCCTCCCTACAAAAAACATATATTTTAGACCTATGAACAATGTAACCCACATCTGATAGATTGTTATTACAGGCAGCCCTACAAGAATCAAAAATCTAGTTATCTAATCATATCAAGCCGTATTTTATACAACAAGGGACACATAAGATCTGCCTAAATTATTTAACCTAGATATTTTTAATATTAAAAATTTCAAAATATGTTTTTTGTGTTTGCTTGTGTGGATTAATGTCTGGAACTAGTGCTCAGATTGATTCTTTTACATTTTATAGCCTATTTGTTGAGAAAGGTTATTTTACGGAGTAAGACTATCTAACATCACGCTGTGACCTTTAGGAGGGAGCAATTTACAAAGTCAAGATCAAAAATTACGCTAGGTGCAGGCGAGCTATGTGTACAGGGTGTTTGGAACTTAGGATGAGAAAAAACTAGTTGCGAATGAAACCGAGGGGCAACTTTTAGAGATTTATAAAGTTTGTATATGATGAAGTATATGAGTCGCTACATTTAAAAATGAGCTAAATCGAATTTTAATCGTTCACATAATATGTTTAGTTTTCTTAAAGATTTCTAGTTTCTATACACCGAGAATAAAGTTCAAATTTTGGCGTCCATAAGGTTTTGAAGTTACACTTATTTTGGCGTGTCAGGGAAAAATGATGACAGTAAATTT
This sequence comes from Antheraea pernyi, assembly GCA_015888305.1. Classification (NCBI taxonomy): domain Eukaryota; kingdom Metazoa; phylum Arthropoda; class Insecta; order Lepidoptera; family Saturniidae; genus Antheraea; species Antheraea pernyi. Next base: position 152,895 of record MU159247.1, on the reverse strand, counting down.
TTACGATGCGCGCGCACTCGATCACGAAAAACCGACACCTTGAAGTTAGCTATAGTCAACATTTTGTTTCTTTATATTCGTATTTCTTTGTTTTTGTATTTCTTTGTATTAAAACTTTCAATGTATTAAATACATTTTTTTTATTGTTAGTGTCGTTTTTGCTACAAACGTAGAATAATGCGAAAGATAAAATTTTAGAAAAGATTTTTATCATGTTATGCCAAAGAAGTAGAACTTTTAACGCGTGTACACAACCTTTTTTTTTTTTATTATTGTTTTTATATTTTACATGTACAAAATTTGAAAAACTTGAAAAATAACGTAAAATATTAGAAACGGCTAAAGTTGAATTTAGCTCATTTTGAAATGGAACCACTACTCATATGTTAGATTTTATTAGATACGTTTTACATTGTTCGTTGAATGTACTTTTCTTGTCCTAAAATTATACTGAGACGTTATCCAAATTTCATATTGACGCTGGAACGTTGTTATTCATTGACGATCAAAGTATCGATCAGATCTAACAGAAATCATGTTCGAGTAGACGCCGGTTTAAATCGGATGGTATAATCAGTTTGAAATCCGGTATATTCCGCTCCGGCTAAGTTTTGACTGGACTTCAGTTACTTATCAGACTATTTTCAGCTTCAATGTCATACATAGATCTCAATTAAAATTGAGGTAACGCAATACGAATTAGGTCCACTTGACTTTGCGTGCTTTTCCGTATTGCTTTTAATTTCAAACTGTGTTCATTCCTTTATTCGGTTTAGACAAATCCATAAGTCGTGACTAGAAATGTTATAAATATAAATGGACTGTTATTTTTAATGACACATGATAAAATTTATAACTGTAGAACTGTATATATAAGAATGTACGATATTGTGTCTTTGAGATCAATAACCTCCAACAACGTTTGACCGATAGGAATCAAAGATGGCATACGTACGTATTTTTCATGGAGCCGAGTTTCAAGTTAACCATTTTACTGTACATCGCCACTAGATGGTGTTACAACATATCTACTTTTGTACAGAGCAAGTAATCGTTATGAAAATTAATATGTGTAGATATCTGATTACAGATAATATTTACACATAATATCCACTTTGTTGTAACTAAAATATTAATTAAAACAATGAATAGCACAGAATCATGATAAAACATGTGCGAATCCGCCATTGAAGCTAGTACTACTATATTATAAATTAAAATATAGGTAAATAAATATTTCATGTTCTACATTTACTTATGAATTAATTAGAAAATATTAACAAATGAAAACGAATAATATTCATTATTATGCAGTGAATATAAAATATTAATATACCGATATTAAATTTATTTGTATCAATTAAAATACAATATATATATTTATTTTTTTGTTATTTCAGCGACTTTTCCTATAAAATTTAAACTATCATAAGAAATTACATACTCAATTGTTGCGATTTCAAATGCTTAGTATAAATTATAACATAAAAAATCAAGGAAAAAATATAATATTTCACATACATAGCAAACTTTCACACTAAAGCAAATATATATCTGAATCATCGAATCGTTTTTTTTTAACAAATTTTAGCATATATTCTTGCGACGAAGTGACAATAAAGAATGTTTTAATTTACTAGAGATACATATCTAACGTATGATATATAAAGAAAGAACGCGAGGTTAAAATGAAAGCAATATTTAAAATTAAGTCATTATTTTAAAATTTAAACACTCCATCACTATTTATAATTAATACATTTACATATATCGTGAAGCTATTTTACGATTGTGAAGCGAAAACGGTACAGTTTTTATGTTTCCAGTTCGAGTATAAAATCATTTCCGGCGTTGCTCAGCGCTTCCCGCGAGATGTCGCCAATAGTCTACGTACAAAAATAAATAAAGTTGTAAAGTTTAATAACACTATATCATTCGCTTCACTTTTTATGATGCCCAAGTGAAACTTTCATAATGAATTTCACATAGAAATAGTTATTTCCTTTTTGTTTATATGTCCTAAGACCTATTTGTAACTATGTCTATATTATATACTAATATTATAAAACTAAAGAGTTTGTTTGGTTGAACGCGCAAATCTCAGAGCCTACTGGTTCGATTTGAAAAATCTCTTCAGTGTTAGACCGGTCATTTATCGAAGAAGGCTATATATTAATACACTAATACCAATAGAAGCGGAGCACAAATGAAGTATGTTTTAAAATTTGGGGTTTTCTTTAGAATTAACCCCAAGTAACCATTCCACGCGGACGAAGTCGCGGGCAGAAGTTAGTGTTAAAGTGAATAAATGAACGTTTAAAACTTTTTGGATAATATCCCATAAAGACTCATTAGGGTTCTACGCTTTCAGAATTCAATGAGACTAGTAGGTAATTAAAGCATTTCAGTTCTGATAAAATTAGCTCATAACAGCCATTATTCATTAGAAAAACTAAGCACTTTAGCGAAAAGTAAAAAAATATTTACAAAAGAGATAGTATTTAAGTTTGAATTTCGGACACTAAACAACCTCCAGTGAAACAGTAAACAGTGTTGTTGGATAATTTACTATGGAAGCCTGTCTACCGATACCAACGTTATCATCCCTCGAGGCATTTAAATGTTTGATACTCTGTGTAATAAATAATTAATGGTATGACATTTTATAAAGTTGGCTCGTTTTACGTTTCACCTTCAACCGGGCCTGGTGTTTTATCATAAAACCAAGGGCCGGTTGCGTGCGGCTGCGAACTGCGGCACACCCGTTGGGAAATTAAACTCGGCGCTTCCCAGAGACGTTAATTTGTTTTGGCGTCACCGGCACCGGCCCCCGCCTGTCCTGCCACCAACATTCAACTGTCGTCTAAATTTCCGACATCGCTTTTGAATGGAAGACAGATGCCCGTAACAGTCAGCAAAGTGCTCGCTTTTATTACGGCCTTAAATGCTGTATTTTAGCTCAACAAGAACGCTCTGTATACCAGTGTAAACTCTATATAGCGAAACTTAAAGGACTGTGTATTTAATGACGTTGTTAAGGATTTTTGTTAAATGGAGAGCAGGAAAACCAATATTATTTTATAATAAGCCCACCAAAATCATGTTATATTGTTGTTTTACGGAATTTCGTGTTAAATCGAATGGGGTTTAAATGGTTTTTACACTGTATTTTTATTTTATTTTGGAAACCGTCTATTTTTTTTCTGTACCTTAACCCTAGGTATGTAGCGTGTAGCACACACTACTTAATACAGGAAACCTTTCATAATCCCACTCAAGTATTTACAGTTTATATTTGTCTTAAATCTTTTAACGGTACATATTTTTATGTGGATTTATAATAACTTACATAAGAAAATTTAAAAATCACTGAATCAAACTTTATTTAAGCAAATTTTGTACAGATTTTATCAAACGTAATCTCAACAGAGTAATTGGTCTCACACCGAATTCAATAATATTTGTGCAACAGGTTAGTTAAATTTGTATTGTGTATAAAACACCTTAGAACAATACATCATATTTTAAGCACATACCTAATATTTTCTTAATGTAACGGTACACATGCGTATGTACTGTCTGAGAACTGTGTAAACAGTAACACAGAATCAATAAACATTTTCTTTCAGTTATAATCATAGAATCAAAACCTCAAACAACTGCAGTTACACAAAAGCATTCCGTAACTCATAATGTATAGTAACAACACACAGCTTCACACCGTAATGTTTGCTCACGTACATCAATGTTGGACAAACAGAAAAGCACTATTGCGCGGGCGTCCCGAACTCACGCCTGATAATATTTCTACAATATCGAAGCTAAAACTGTTAAATGTATTAACTATAAGTAATTAATACCAATTATTATGTGAAAGACATCAATACATACAAATATAATTAAAGCGTCTGTCATGTGTTCGGACTAATTCTCACAACGATTGAACCGATTTGGCGCATAGAGAAATTTTTAGAGTATATATTATTACTTACGCGCTTTCATAAGTGTCAAGAAGTAATGTCAAAATTTATCAAAAGTAATATACAATCGATATAGGAGTAAGGGACTGAAAGAGTATCGACAGAATTGATAAAAGTAAAAAGCGTATAGTCAATGCAGATAAAGTATATAGTTCCTATGAATAAAATTGAGAACGAAATAGTGCGTTCGGTAGTATACAATAAATATGCATGACTAAGCAACAGAATATAATTCAAAAATATAAATACAATATAAAGCAACAATCGTAAGAATTCTTATACAAAACAAACCAAAGACGAAGTTGGTTATATCAAAATAAGTAGTCTTTTCATTAGTAGCATAATAAAAATATATGTAATTGAAAACAGCTATCACGTCACCGCTGCGCTTACATCTTCATAAGCCACTACTACCAGCAGTCGATACGAATGCTAAAACAGAAAATGCAACAACGAACATAAACAATTTTATAGAGAACAGTAACTTTTATTCACGCGGCCCGTGATTGGTCGAACAAAACTCACACAGCGCACGTGTTGCGATCAAACATACGCATGAATACCGGTATTATTAAAAAAGGAGAGCTTATCATACAATAACACCAAGTTCATAACGTTTCACACCGTAATATTTGTTCGTATATACTTGCGCTGGGTAAATACGAGATTGTAGACCAATCTTACGCCAATAACGCTACTTACTTATCAGTATTATTAAAATTCAGCCTTAAATTAAATCAAATGGTGATTCGTTTATTGCAATCAATTAGTCTGACACGCATCCACGTGTTCGGACATAAGTTTTTTCAAACCGCATGTTGAACGGCTATTTACACGCCTGCCCCACCAAATTGATTGCAATTAATCAATTTGGTGGGGCAGGCGTGTAAATAGCCGTTCAACATGCGGTTTGAAAAAACTTATGTCCGAACACGTGGATGCGTGTCAGACTAATTTTGTTTGTACTCTGAGTACTGAAAGTATGTGATCGATACTGGGAGGTATATACAGCACTTTCGCTTACCAAAATGCTGGATGCGGCTGCCTGGTCCTCGCACGTCCACAGATCACGAGTGACAGGGGTGATGGCCACCAGATCGTTCACACACGATTGATAAACACTTAATTGAAAAGAATTGCACTGCGGATTACACTTAATATTTATATAGCGGAACAAAATGTCGCGATGCGGAGTATCTCAGAGCAGAGTAAGGAGCGGAGTATCTCAGAGCGGAGTACGTAGCGGAGTAAGTAGCGGAGTAAGTAGAGGAGTACTGCACTTCTGTCAAAAGACAAAAGCGCCCCCCGTATCGACACAACTTATCAGAGCCAAACTAGATGGCGGGACATCCGCCTCACCAAAATTATTGATAGTACATTAAGTATGGTGACAATTACAGTCAGATACAGTCGACGGATAATATTCTTCTTGATTGTATTTAACTGTCTGGTGAAGCAATTTGGATGAGCATGCGGTAAGTACAGTTTTAACCCAAAAGCAAACAGGTTCTTGAGTATGGCTGTTGGTAAACACCTGTAGATGCTGGGAGACAGAACTACAACTTAAAAGTGGTAGGTAGCCATACGTGCAGTAAATTTTTCACCAACTCCTGGAGAGTTCGAAAGGATGTCAATCCACGCAATGTCCGAACGAGCTCCGTTTTGGACGTGGCAAACAAATATTAATCAGAACAATGGACAAAATATAACGTCGTCAGTAAGATATTGCGAAGGCTGTAAGCGAAAATGTGGTGCATTTGCAAAAATGCAGCAATGATCTCTTATGCAATAAAACGTGCGATTACTGTTTAGTAAATCAAGTAGATATGGGTGATTCTACAAAAAGTTGGGCAACTCGATGTCATCAGTTACCAGATATAATGTGTTAATGTTTCGTCAATATTTTATTTACTTAATAACTTCATGTAAAACTTTGTAATAAGGTATAACTAGTGGTTTATAAATCAAATGCTGCTCCATGTGCAAAATCCTACTTAAGAACACACAAATACGACAAGAATTTGCACTGTGATATATTAAACGGATCAAATGCGTGACACTCTAGGATCAGAAGACGAAAGCTCACGAATATTAGAAACGTTATACCCAACTTCGTCCTGTTTCGTAACCTAATACGTGAACGTAGGATGAGTGAAACACAAAACGAAAGACGGACGTGATATCGTATACAAAGTATGGTATGGACTAGAATTTGTATATACACTAGCTTTTGCTTGCAGCTTTTCCCGCTTTAATGTAGATTTGACATATTCCTCAGTAACCACAAATATTTGATGATTTGATGAAAGATACGCTTTTTTTCTATAACCCTAACACAATACGGATGCAATACTTCATGCTGATCGATTGTGGATTTAAGGCCTGAAAGCGTAACAAACGAAAAAACTCACTTTCGCGAGAAAGTAACTTATTTCATCGGTCTAATGTCCTCAACATTTTGTCGTAATCGTAACTAATATTATAAAAGTAAACGTTTATTTTTTTGTTACATTCTCATGCCTTAACTACGGTACCGATCATTATAAAATTTTGCATACACATTGTCATGGATACAGAAAAGGACATAGTGTACCTTTTATACAGAAAAAAATGTAGTCTTATCGAGGGATAGATCAAATATACCTTAATGTGAGCCAAGCTAATGGCAAACGCTAATAAGAACATTTGGTGTAAAATGGGATATATGTCTAACATTTCGCACAAGTTTAAACCTGGTAGCTAGTTAATGTTTAATAACCAATAATCATAAACCATTGGCAAACATTGATAGGTGGTAGAGCCACGCTTAACCTATTATTGGTTTCAGCATGTATGGGTCGGCTCGCCCGGAGTAGTACCACCCTCTCATAGAAAACTGATGTGTAGGAAGAGCGCTTGCATTGTTGCGTTTCGTTCGGTCAGTGAGAGCGCCGGAGGCCCATCTCCCCTCTCTCACCCTCTCCTCTCCCCCTCCCTCTTTCCTCCATACACAGGCTAGCAACGCACTTTCGACTCCCCTGGCGTTGTTAGTGTCTATGGACGGTGGTGATCACTTAACATCAGGTGACCCACATGTTAGTTTGCCTGCTATGACAAAAAAAAAGTAATATTCTATGAAAAATGTCTTTATGCTATCTCTTTTTTTATGCACCAATAGATGGTGTTATATTACACCAATTTCAGCAGTAATATTTAAACACGAAGAATATATAGAGAATATCCATTATTCTGTAAATACACTGTTTATTATTATTAAAGAACGTGTACAGACCCGAGAAGCATAGAAAAATGTTTGATATTAAGTAAAATACATGAAAACAAGTCTTCGGAACTGCGTTGAGGTGATTCCACGTAGGAAAGTTCTCTCGCGTACACAATATTACCAGTAGAGTCTGCGAGCGGGTTGATGCGTCGAATTTCCATAATTCCGCTCGTTACCGGCACGGCGCGAAGCTTGCACGATGTACGTAACCGACGTTACAAACAAAATTAATTAAAAAGTTTTCGGTGGCTAACGTTTATGGTGAAACTGTATCCCCTATCGATGAACGGCGGCCGATTCAAGTCAACAAGCGTGAAATTAAGTGTCACTTTCTGAACCTTTTAACAGCTAAAACTGGATCGGTCGTTTTAAGTGCCTATAGCATTATGAAGTGTTGTTTTTATCACGGTCCCGAGATAAAAGACTATACGCGACTATTTCATGACATAAACTGGTATTAACATTTCAAGCGGACGCTGATAACTTGCATAACTGTTAGTTTTTTTAAAATTTATCTTTATCCCGCGGCCTTGCTCATAATATATGTACATTTTACCTCGCGAAGAGTGTTTTTATTTCTGGATGAATGTGTCCTATCCTTCCTTATTCTTTCGAAATTTGACAGGAAATAGGAAGAAAGAAAGGGTGCATAATTTTTTTTTTAATTATATATCATAGGAGGCAAATGAACAGGGGGTTCACCTGATGTTAAGTGATCACGCCGTCCATAGACACTAGCAACACCAGGGAAGTCGAAAGTACGTTGCCAGCCTTTGTTCGAGGGAGGGAGACAGGGGGGAATGGGAGGGGTGCCTCTCACTGACCGAATGAACTGCAACAATGGAAGCACTATTACTTCACGTCGATTTTCTGTGAGACGGTGGGACTACCCGGGCGAGCCAACCTATTCATGCTGAAATCAGTAATATCTTCGGCGTGACGCTACCACCTACGAGTTAGTGATAATTTCTACCATTTCACTTCTACTTCAAGCCGTGTTAAAAAGCTTCGTTCCCAAAATTTTATCTGCATTATCTTTGGATTGTTATGATATAGGGATTATTCATATTTCGCAGTTCTCATCTCACCTGTCATTGCGGTCTGACCGCAGTATTACTCTGTTTTCGCGTACTTTCTAACCCACAAGGAGTATAGTATTCTGATTCCAACTATCGTAGCGTAAGATTAGACTATAAATTTATTCAATAAATGAGTAGTAAAGTGAAAAAAAAAATTGGGTCTGTCGTAAAGACACATGATAGAAGTGAAACTTTAGGGAACATTTTAATATAAAAAAAGCAACAAACAACCAACGCCACGTGGTGTTCCCAAGAGGTCACTCATCCAAGTATTAACCGTGCCCGACGCTGCTTAACTTCGGTGATCGGACGAGAATCTGTGTTTACAACATTGTACCCGATACAGTGTTTACCTCCACCACTTTTCGTAACACAATAAGGTTGCAGATTACAATTTCAAAGCCCTCCCTCCCATAAGAACTTTCAGTTCAAATATATCTGGCTAGTCGTTTCAGAGATTAGCAGCTTCAAACAAACAAAAAAACCCTAATTTCTTGGGCTTCATAATATTAGGTATAGATACATCATCTGCATCTATACATCAATTATTTACCATCGAGTTAGCTCAATAACGTTTGTTACAATCAAGGCAACGGCCCAAACCGAGGCTGTCTGTAAGCCCTTGTGCTAGTTGTCATTCGGCTGAGTGCCATAAGCGCTAGCCAAAACAAGCCCGGGGAAGCTGTAAAGGCCTGTCTGGCTAACAGTGGATAGCCATGTCGACAAAAAAAACCATAGACTAGGTCCGATAACCGAAATATGGGCGCAGTGATGCAGTGGCATAAAACCCTACGATCGTCCACAGACGCTGCGCGTTCTTTACCCATACATAACTGACTTCTGTGCGCTAAACATAATGTTGTTCTAACTGTTCTAACGTTATATTACTCGTATATTCAACATCTACATATGCATTTAACGTAATAGAAGTTACCCTTAGTTGCAAATAGAATCGCGATATGTATAATCGTGTTATTAATTGTATTTTTTATAATTAAAAAAAAACTACTACTACAACTACGTTATAATGTGCAATCTATACGATATTAATACCAACTGAGCTGGCGAACGTGAACGAGCGAATACAGTCCGCAGTATTAGCATACCACACGTGCTCAACTACCTTACGCGATATACGGACATCTTCGCTCAATACATATATACAAATATAGGTTGTTGTGGCTGTCGGCATTCTGCACAGTCCATTCCTTTTCTATCGATCACTTGTTAATGTATTTCCTTCTTAGTACATTAATTGTTCTATATGAGGGTATAAAATCGCATTTTAATTAAGGAGTTTATCAACAATATTTTTTTAAATACTTACAATACGTTAATACTATTTATTATTGTACGACAATTGCGTTCACTTTATAATACTGCAAAAATAATTAATACTAGATCAAATGACGCTGTTTCGAATACATAAAATCCATTTCATTATTATGCTTTCATAAACAGTTTAAAATACTTTACTAATACATTATATTTTTTAATTATAAACATCAGTAAATTCCATCTAAGGTAATTAAAAATTAGATAATGACAAAGCTGCGAAATATAAGGAATTGTCTTAAAAGGTTCCACCAACTTCCATTTTGAAGTTGTCTGTGTGATTTGAGCGAAGACTCGAGAGCCATCAAAGCGTTGAAACTATAAAGTTTTTAATTAAACGCGGCAAAAGAAGCGGCGGACGCTTAACGAGCGCATTTTTCTACGCTCCCTTAAGGGCTTCCCCGCACCCCCGGGGAAATCACTTCGCACTGAACGAAATAATTGCTGAAATTAATAACATGAAACCGGAAGACGACGCCGCTGCCTCGAGGACATTATTCACTTCTATCGTCCCGGCATAGTGAAGCTCTAGCGAGAGATCCGTTTGCGTGGGTTAAAATATCACGTTATCTTCCACCGTAGTTTAACTTGAGTCGGAACGTACAGTAGTTTGTAAAAGTTTTGAAACGGTTTATGAGTTCCTAATATCAGTTGTTGAAATAACTCTTTAGACGGAGCGTTCAAAACGTTGTCATAGTGAGGCACTATGATTATAAAACTTGAAGCTATCAACTCTTAAATCCATTTACGTAATTATGTTGTTATATTAAGTTACTAAAAGGTCGAATAATTGTGTGTATATATGCATATATTGACATACCATAAATACACATATATAACGAATAACATTGACACTGGAAAGATAACATAACTAACGTGTAAAGTCTGCCAAAATGACTGTTAATCAATTACGCATTCCAGCGTCGATACCATTTTATACTTGGTCTAACTACATGTTATTTTTTTATTGTAGCACGGCAAAGTGACTGCACTTTACCTGATGGTAAGCACAGTACAGTCCAAAAACAACGGCGACCACCGAGTGACACTCTATCCATCGCTGGTCGCCCGTGTCATGCCGGCCTGAGAATAGCTGGATATGCACAGGCTGATCCCGAAACGCGACCCGCGGAAGCGAATCACTATAACGGGCTTTTTCGCCATATACATAGTGGTTGCGACCCAGTCAGGCTGTAAAACCCTACCACCCCGCTTTCGCCATTGCCTCGTTCGTTATTCAGCAGGGTGCACCACGTGCAGGTGAGGTTGGCTTGGGTGTCTCAAGTCTTGTGATGTTATTTGACACCCCTTACACTACATCACTAAGGTGTCTATCTCTTTTCTTACTAAAATTTACGAAGTACAAATAGAGTTAGAGCATGATTGGACCTCTTCACACTTCAATTCAATATAATAATTAATTAATTTACATAGTAAACACACATACCGTTACTATTTAAACGTTCTAATGTATACAAACCAGATCACCGATATAGCCTTGTAACAGAAAACATTTCATATTAGATTTCAATACTTGTAATTTCATATTCTACACTAGTACTCTCAAAAGATATACAGTGAATTGAAAATCACGTATTTTATTCCACGATACATGGAGAATATTGTGTAACACTATCCATACGTCTGTTTTAGAAAAAATGAACTAAATTCATCACTTATACAGTCCAATATCTATACAAGTAAATCTGTAATTCTGTCTGCACATGTAACTTTTTTCTAGATTTTGTAACAGATATTATAGTATAAGAAATCACAAATATGTTAATTCAATATGTTTTTGTCTATAGGCAATATTTTTTCAAAATTTACTACACGGTAAGATTCTTCAAACCACCGAATATAAAAATCGTTATTGATACTTTTAAAAATTGTAAAATATATATAAATATATTTATTTTCAGCTGACCTACATGTACAAAAACTGATATTGATATTCATATCCGAGATTGCTAAGCTCCAACCACCGTGTGACTGATTACAATAAAAGTTGACATACCTAAAACTTTTTTTAATATACTGTTCGACGATTGGCCTGAGTCACACCTGATAGAAAGTAAGGTCAAGGATATTTATTGCGCATTCGTTAATGAAAAACTTATCCACTCTTCCTTTGAAAGCCGTTATGTTGTATGAATCATGGAAAACAAACGCACGCAGCGGGTTCCATTCTTTTACTGTTCGCATAATAAATGAAGGTGCAAAACGTTTCCTATGAATAAATAGAACACCGATTGCGAATGGACGAAGGCCCTTACGGCGTCTGGTTGGCCTGATATAGTCCAATTAGTTTATACAGGTAATGTGCACAGTTTTTATGAAAAAGTATTTACGCATTTTACAAAAGTCACCATTAGACGGCCTTAGGCTTTAGGCTTTATTAACGTATCGTAACTTAAGGCAGACAATTGATAGAAGCATAAAAGAAATACCCTAACCAATATTATAAGTGCGAATGTGAGTTTGTTTGTTTGTTACGCTTAGACATTTTTATAATTGAATCGATGAACATGAAAATTTTCAAACACGTTATTAGTGACACAGAAAAAAACATGGGCTACCTTTGATCTAGGAAAAAGTACTGCTTCCGATGGATATGTCAAATCTACATTGATGTTAGCGAAGCCGCGGGCAAAAGCTAGTTAGTAATAAACGCATTTACAAATAATGAATTACTTTAGGAGTTTTTAGCGGAATCTTATTCTGTCATGTAGTGAATTTTACAATTTATTCATAATCTTTTGCTATGTGATTCTATTTTGTAATATTGGTGGTGTTTTACGTAATACAGTTCAGTTATTGTGAACAAGTGAAATAGATGGAATAACATCACAGGGCATGAGTTCTGTGATGCCATAAAAACACCTGGAAAGTTCTAACAAAGGAGCAATCATCTTGTAAAAACATTAAAATTATTACAAGAACTTGTAATATACTTAGCTACTTGAGAATTGTAGTAATAATCTACAAGATCGGTTGCCAACAAAATTATTAAGTACGAATAAGAATAAGATGACAAGTCGAAAATATAATGAATATAATATACACGTACAGAAGCACGGTCACGGTAAGTCAATTATAAAGCTATATGATTGGTTGATGGGTATAAACCACGATATTTACAACACGAAACACATATTTTAAACTTTCACAATTTTCTCCTAAAGTTATCCAACGAGTGAGTTAAGTAAAGTAATACTTATAGTTCTCTAGTTTAAAACTAGCAAGTTTGAACCACTTGCGAGTTTTAATTGATTTACCGACTGTGGAAGTCTGAGTACATACTTTGTCCTACTGGATCTAGGAAGATACTATTCTATCTACTCGGACTTCAAACCTAGTAAGCGGACTTAGCCTATTTAAAACTTAAATCCACCCGTGACGCTGTCAACCTTCCTTATTCATAAAACTCTGGATAAATGGACCAGTGTAGGAAGGAAACGGGAACCCCTGACAAGTATTAATTAAAATTTTAATAATGTTAAAGCTGGGCCTTGATGTGTATTAAGGTTAATTTACATTTATCATTTTGATGAGAAGGTTAACTACAATTTGCGCTGCGTGTCGCCAACAAAAATATCCATAAATATTCATTTTCCATCTTTTACATCGATTTTGTTTAATTCAAGCGACTATGACTCAGTAATTTGCGTATTCGGACACTGCGTCGATTGACGTAGGCAACACACAGGCAATTATATTACAGGTAATATTCGTATTAATCAAAACCAAACATGCTTTATTCAATTTAGGCCCTGAGAAGGCACTTATGAACGTCAAAACTACCACCGGTTCGGAAAACAACCCAGTCATCGAGATGAACCGGTAACAAACTCGATCTGGTTTATCCTTACATCATACATAACATAACACAACATATTTATACGTACATACAAAGTTACATATATAGTAATACTGTGAGTAGATATATCACGGTAGTACTAGTTCGACCCCCAGCGGGGAAGGGTAATGGTAAGTAATATTCAGTGAACTGAAATTTCGGTTCACAGGTATTTTAGCAGAATAAATTCTACATTTTCAGCACGCAATATTTAGGACTACTAGTTTTTGCTCGCGGTTTCACTGGCGTTAACCTAAATTTGACTTATCTATTGGAAGGATATTAGCATTATATCGTAATATAGTCTAAATACCGTACAAATTGAACCGTATAAATTGAACGCGTATTAACCAAAGATTCAGTACTGAAACTTAATATGTGTGTTTGAAACAGTACCGTTGTAAAAATTGATAGACCAAAATCATGAAGGTCTAGATCACAGAGTACGTTATATAAATAGAGGTCGCACTCGTTCTTTCCAATCAGCGCCTCTATAATACTACTCTCGAACTAATATCTGTTGGTTATAAATATACATTTATAGCTATGTATGTATGCATACAGCGGTACTGCGTAAATCGTATACAAGTTTTTGGTCATTTTTATTTGCAATGAATATATTCATCGTAAGGCAAATCTAAATCCAAGTATGTATATGCAGGAGTCAATGTTTATAAGTAGATCCGAAGATAGATAAAATTGGTTGTAGGAGGCAAGAAAATTTAATGGAGCACAGTCTCGTAACAAATACGTAAACAAAGAGAGTGAAAATAAATATTTGAAAGTTGTCAGTTTGAAATGTCAAAATGAATTGTCGCCAACCATATTTCGTTATCAAACTTGCCAAAAAAATTATATAACAGTGCCATCTAGTAAGTTGATTGATAACCAAAACTAGACGAGCCTTTTCCATACAAATCTGATTCTGAGCAGTGAAAATAGCCGGGTCTAGATTGCGATGTTTTACCATTTAAAATATTTGATTATTCTTTGGTAAAGTGGTATTTTTCGTCTTGTTTATAGATAAACTAGCAACAGCCCGCGACTTCATCTGTTCGTGTGTCTTTATAAAGGATATTTTTTCTAACATAAAAGTAGCCTAAGTTATAACATCGGCTACCTGTTCGAGAAATTTCCGTAAAAATAGGTCTAACTATTTCAGAAATTAAGCAGAACAAACAAAACGACAATTCTTATACAAATAATATAAGTAGGTACCGTATATACTTTCATATCCATTATAAGAAAGCTTTTATTTTGACATTACAAACAGACACTTTAATTATTTTTTTTTATGTCATAGATGGCAAACGAACAGGTGGGTCGCCTGATGTTAAGTGATCACCACCGTCCATGGACACTAACAACACCAGAGGAGTCGCAAGTGCGTTGCCACCCTTGGGGGGAAGGGTTAGGGGAGGGAGAGGGAGAGGGGAGAAGAGAGGGGAGGGGAGGTGGGCCTCCGGCTCTCTCACTGACCGAACGAAACGCAACAATGCAAGCACTGTTACTTCATGTCGGTGTTCTGTGAGAGGGTGGTACTACCCCGGGCGAGCCGACCCATTCATGCTGAAACCAGTAATAGTTTCAGTGTGGCTCTACCACCATCAAATTTATTTGTGTAAATAATTTGCAATCAAATACATTCCTTCGTATTGTAATAGTAATATCACATAACATATATTTTTCTTTCGTATATAATATTGATATTAGGCTTTATGTTAGAGAATAATTCGGTATTTCAGACACGAATTAAATAAGGTACTGTTTGAAAGGATTCCGTCTCGTTTAATATTCCGTTAAGACTACGCCGATGATGACTCGACTTAATGAGCGAAAAACATCCCAGCACGCCCTTAAACCTATTTAATATTCCGATTTCTTGCAATCGACTAAATCACCGTAGCGTTGTATAACAAAGTCGATTCTAAATCAAATTGTTTTTTTTTTATACTTCGTTTATTTTCCCATTCCCGTTACCAACTCAAGTGAATATACGTGTAAAAATATTTCTATCCACTATGTATTTAAAAAATATATAAAAACTGTAAATTTGTAACGTATTGTAAATTTACAACAGCATTATGAAGTCGTCCTACTTATCAAGGTAAATTAATTAAATACCGAAAAATACCTAGCATTTATACTATGAACTAGCTTCTGCCCGCGACTTCGTTCGCGTGGAATAGTTACTTTGGGCTTACGCAGCGGAAGCTCTCACAATAAAAAAAAACCCCGATTTTGAAACATTTTTCATTGCCGCTCCGCTCCTATTGGTCTTAGCGTGATGCTATATAGCTTATAGCCTTCCTCGATAAATGAGCTATCAAACACTGAAACAATTTTTCAGATCGGAGTCCTGAATCTCCGGAATTCGGATTCGGTAGTTCCTGAGATTAGTGCGTTCAACCAAACAATACGTATTACTACTCTTCTATCTTACTTAACTCGAGCCGTCATTCAAATTATAATAACTCTTGATAGAGTGGACCAATTTGAATGGAACAAAGACTAACCTACTCCCGACGATATGTTTTATGATTTTCTTGGTCAGGTTTTATTGCGAACCCAGTACTTTGGCAGTGATGCGTATTCATACAAACAGACAGACAGACATATAGACAGACAAACATTTCTAGAAATTATTGAAATGTATTATATTAATTATATATATTAAAAGTATAGACATGTTAGTTTTACATTCTTATTATTATATATATATAGAAGATGTCGGTATCGAGATCGATAGAGTTGTTTAACGTATGAGTATTTTGCCAAGGTTTTCGTGCTATTACATTTAACTACATCGTCAATAACTGGCGTTGTGATGCATATTATTTTTATGTAGCTTTACATAGAAATTTAAAACAAACGACGAAACAAAAGAACCAAAACATAAAAACTATGAGCATCAACAAATGCTATGTAAATAACGTGAACCATTTATTAATTTAAGAATTTATCACGTGCGCCCTTGGTAGAAGGTAACGTGAGGTAAACCGCTCGTTTCGTCCGGGTCACGTGACGCACTGAAAACGGTAAAACTTTTCCTTTTATGGTCACGTGAAATGTATCAGTTACCGAAGGTACTGTTATACTCTGGAGTGCTTCTAATATAACCGTCATTTAAAAAGGCACACCCCGAACGTTCTATATTATTGGGATTACATTTTTACATACATAAACGTATACGTATAATTACGTATAATACGTATATTGCATAGATACGTTGCTAAATAAACAACACATGAGGTGGTATTAAAAAAAACATTTCAGCTGCAAATACAACATATAACTGTAACGTGGAATTTTTGGCGGGATCTTTGTCATTAAACTCGCTTTATTTTACCCTATGGTGTGTAATTTTAGTAGCATCTTGCGTGATATAGCTTTATTATTATTATCCACGAGTGGATGGGAAATAATAAAACGTAGCATGAATTATAAAATATCTACAAAAACACCTTGAAGAGTTCTAACAAAATGGCTAACGTTTTGTTGGAAGATTGAAGTCACCACAAGACTGTTTTAATAATTACCGACTTGTTAATGCCAGTATTTTTTTTAATAAAGACTATTATTGTTGCCAACTTAGGAAGAGGATCTCCATTTTGTTAAGTTTCTTTTACTCTCAAGGCCAATGGATAAATGCCCTTTAAGACTAACTTATTCATGTTTTTTTTATATCTCAAGTTAGCTGACCCGTGCCCACTTCATTGGGCGGTAAACATTTATAAAAACTACTTTTTGTGACTTGATATAAAAGTTAGACATATGCTATAAGCGCGCTGACTTTTTGTAGGCATTATCGAACTCAACAATTACATATACCAAGATGGTATGTGAAAAATCTTTTAAAATAAGTCTACAACCCAATCGCAGCATCATCTACCGGGTTCAATTTAAATAAAAACTAACCTATATATATTGGCGGTAATGTAAAAAAAAAGCTTGAGAGGTCTATGTTTTACACGCTCACATTTTTTATATGTAGATTTTTAACAAATATGATTTCTTTTTTCATACGATTTATCAATCATTTTCTTTTATACAAACGTTGCCCTGACGAGTACAAATACAATAAAGAAGAATTAGCCAAATAAGTGCAACCTTTCTAAAGAGTTGTATTTACATACAATTTGGCAGTTGATTTTTATTTGTATAGAGGATTCAGCGAATTCAGTAAATAAAATAATTGGGAAGTTTCAGTATTCATTTTGAGGGTTTTCCCTTATTCTTGTACACTGTACTTATACATACCGTAGAAGTGTTTTTTTTATTTTAGCTGCATGTATTTGTTATTGAATATTACTTAAGTAGAATATAACAAAATAGGACTCACCTCTGAGTATTTGATAAAGGAAGACTTTGATGTGGTCCGCGGAGAGATGTTGCGGCGACACGATGATTTTGTGGAGGTCGCTCTGTAGCAGCTCAGTGATCACGTAACTGTTTTATGGTCTGGTTAAGGAAATTACAAGAAACATATTTTGCTTAAAACCTTTACTAATAATAGGTAAACAACATATCCTGGTTATAAATATATAGATGAACAATATAAATGTCACATACGGTATAACAGAATTCCTGAATAAAATTCATTATTTTCATAGGACAAAACTGATAATTCAGCACAACACAAGAAGTAGACAACCTAATACATTATTCCAACACAATGGACAATAAATGATTAAAAACTTCATTATTTTACTGTTAATTATCCGTTATATTATTATGATTATTAAGAACATTAGTCAACCGCTGTTACCATAACGTAAGTATCAAATCATCAGCCTGTAAGAGACCCACTGCAGGGCCATAGGCCTCTTCCCGAAGGAAGGTATGGGCGTAATCACCACGCCAGCCCACGACGTATTGGTGATTGCAAACTCTTAGAAATCCACAGTTCTATATTTTTCCCATATACAGTAGTACTCTACAAGAATATTTCTCAGGTTCAGGTTTCCTCACGATGTTTTCCTTCACCGTCAGCCGATAGTGTTACCAATTTAAATCAGTAAATGTACGCGAATTCCGAAAAATTCGTTGGTACATGCCGGGGTTCGAACCTGCGGACATAGAAATAATATTCCACCGGTCAAACCACTAGGCCACTACGGCTACTACAATTCATAAGTAAGTACGTAAGTAACGTAAGTATAAGATGGTTTTAAAAAAAATGTTAAATTAAAAAAAAAAAAAAGGTGTTAAAGGGAAATAATCAAATAACTCAGATTTGGAATATAAATAATAAATATTCATTGCATTATCGTATCACTTACACATACATTACAAATTGCAAAACAGCAAATTATCGAACAGCAGAATAACTGACAACAGTTTAGAGTAACGTTTATTGAATTAATAACACAACGTAATTCAATATTTATACTCGTGATTGCCATTTATAATCGCATAAACTATATATTGTAAGAATAAATTACATAATTTGGCAGTTGATTTTTATTTGTATAGAGGATTCAGCGAATTCAGTAAATAAAATAATTGGGAAGTTTCAGTATTCATTTTGAGGGTTTTCCCTTATTCTTGTACACTGTACTTATACATACCGTAGAAGTGTTTTTTTTATTTTAGCTGCATGTATTTGTTATTGAATATTACTTAAGTAGAATATAACAAAATAGGACTCACCTCTGAGTATTTGATAAAGGAAGACTTTGATGTGGTCCGCGGAGAGATGTTGCGGCGACACGATGATTTTGTGGAGGTCGCTCTGTAGCAGCTCAGTGATCACGTAACTGTTTTATGGTCTGGTTAAGGAAATTACAAGAAACATATTTTGCTTAAAACCTTTACTAATAATAGGTAAACAACATATCCTGGTTATAAATATATAGATGAACAATATAAATGTCACATACGGTATAACAGAATTCCTGAATAAAATTCATTATTTTCATAGGACAAAACTGATAATTCAGCACAACACAAGAAGTAGACAACCTAATACATTATTCCAACACAATGGACAATAAATGATTAAAAACTTCATTATTTTACTGTTAATTATCCGTTATATTATTATGATTATTAAGAACATTAGTCAACCGCTGTTACCATAACGTAAGAAAGAAACAAAATGTAGACTATAGCTAACTTCAGGGTGTCGGTTTTTCGTGACAGACGTAAAAATTTACTCTTCATTTTTCCCTAACGCGCCAAAAGAAGTATAACTTCAAAAGTCTTTACGTTTTTCGGGTAAATATATAGCCTATGACACTCACAATTAACGTGGCTTCTAATGATAAAAATCGATTTAGTAGAACCAGATATTATCCCCTACAACGTCACAAACCTACTAACTTTACCTCTTTAAAAGGTAAAGTGTACGCTAATTTTGCTAAATGGTTTATTCATATCTGGCTCCTAAATCGCTGGATTTCATATTTCAGTATATGTTCTTATTATTTAAAACTGAATCAAAGTTAAATCGGAACACCCAAAAATAAACCTTTTCCCAATAACCAATATTCCATTCTATCAATAATAGAAAAGCGTACGTTCACTAAGGCTTTGTAAGGTTAAAACAATAAATTCTAAAAAGGCTGTTCTTTTTGTCCCCAATGCGACTTGTAGATGCCGATCCATTTTAGACGGACTAGGATTCAGATAGATTGTTAAATTATGAAAACAAATTGTGACGTCACGCAAAAGGTTACTTTCCAATGGAAACTTTTAGGTTCCAATAAAAACAAAGGTCAGCTGCCTTGTGTTAAATAAAACTGTGGTGAAAACAGTCACGAATAATTAAAATAGTTGACACAAACCATAAAATAATTATTTCATAGCATTGTATTTGATAGAGTAATATTTATATGAAACTAGTTGTTCACTCTGGCTCCGCACGGATGTTCTCACGACGAAAATTAGAGAAAATCTTGCCTTTACATTACGATCACGTAATTAAATAAAATGACAATAGAACGTCAATCTATCAATTCTGTAAATATTTTTAAAGATCTCGTTACTGTCTTCTGTTTTACACGCTCACCTTTTTGTATATGTAGATTTTTAACAAATATGATTTCTTTTTTCATACGATTTATCAATCATTTTCTTTTATACAAACGTTGCCCTGACGAGTACAAATACAATAAAGAAGAATTAGCCAAATAAGTGCAACCTTTCTAAAGAGTGGTATTTACATACATTTGGCAGTTGATTTTTATTTGTATAGAGGATTCAGCAAATTCAGTAAATAAAATAATTGGGAAGTTTCAGTATTCATTTTTAGGGTTTTCCCTTATTCTTGTACACTGTACTTGTACATACCGTAGAAGTGTTTTTTTTTTAAATTTTAGTTGCATGTATTTGTTATTGAATATTACTTAAGTAGAATATAACAAAATAGGACTCACCTCTGAGTATTTGATAAAGGAAGACTTTGATGTGGTCCGCGGAGAGATGTTGCGGCGACACGATGATTTTGTGGAGGTCGCTCTGTAGCAGCTCAGTGATCACGTAACTGTTTTATGGTCTGGTTAAGGAAATTACAAGCACCATATTGTGCTTACAATATTTACTAATAATACACAACATATCCTGGTTATAAATATATAAATTACAAATATAGATGAACAATATATATGTCACATACGGTATAACAGAATTCCTGAATAAAATTCATTATTTTCATAGGACAAAACTGATAATTCAGCACAACACAATGCAGATAAAAAGTAGAAGTAGACAACCTAATACATTATTCCTACGCAATGGACAACAAATTATTAAAAACTTCATTATTAAAAACATTAGTCAACTGCTGTTACCATAACGTAAGTATAATATGGTTTTATTTAAAAACCAATAGGTGTTAAAGGGAAATAATCAAATAACTCAAATTTGGAATATAAATAATGAATATTCATTGCATTATCGTATCACTTACACCAAACATTACAAATTGCAAAACAGCAAATTATCGAACAGCAGAATAACTGACAACAGTTTAGAGTAACGTTTATTGAATTAATAACACAACGTAATTTACTATTTATACTCGTGATTGCCATGTATAATCGCATAAATTATATATTGTAAGAATAAATTACATTATTAGGTCTGTGCGATTGACACATAAATAGAATACTTCCAAAATATTCCATCGGATCCAACGGGCATGTGGCAGTCACACAGCGTAATTCAAACGCCCACGCACGAAGAGGGTGGCTACAGCCTCCCCTTCCCCTTCGGGAGGGGCGTTTGGTTAAAGGGTCCGCATGCCGGGACGTCTCAGCTGTTATCTCGCTTATCTACAGCTCGCTCCAGCACGCCCCCTGATGGCCATTATCAAAATTACAAGATGCCAAGTGGTGTTTTCGCGCACTCGTTCAGAACATGTATTACTACAAGTCCTACGTAATGAGTGACATTCCAGGGAAATGAAGTTTTCGACTGCCTATCCGTTGTCCCGTGAGCAAAAGTAATTCACAAAATTAAAACACATTCACACGGTCCTTCAAATGAAACGCTCTCTTGTGACGTAAATACTAAGCTTACATGGGCTATGTCAATAGCTTTTTATACTAAAGAGACAATCTTTGCCCTTGAAGTCGGCTTTGATATTACAAACTTCACACAAAAAATATCTCGATAAATAACTGCATTTTATATCATTTCAATATCGTTGATCTATTATCATGAGACTTTACACACTTAAGCGTTTTTTTTTTCATAGAAAAAGAAGTATAACCGATTAATAGTACATTTTTTAAATAAAAACGATTTTATGTTTTGTTTTCTATTCGTGGCACTTCTGTATTTCATCAGCGAAATGTCCTTTTTAAAATTCCATTTAATTGGATAATTACTGGTTATTTTTAGATAGGTTTTGTTTTCAATGTTTGAGTATTTGATAAAGGAAGACTTTGATGTGGTCCGCGGAGAGATGTTGCGGCGACACGATGATTTTGTGGAGGTCGCTCTGTAGCAGCTCAGTGATCACGTAACTGTTTTATGGTCTGGTTAAGGAAATTACAAGCACCATATTGTGCTTACAATATTTACTAATAATACACAACATATCCTGGTTATAAATATATAAATTACAAATATAGATGAACAATATATATGTCACATACGGTATAACAGAATTCCTGAATAAAATTCATTATTTTCATAGGACAAAACTGATAATTCAGCACAACACAATGCAGATAAAAAGTAGAAGTAGACAACCTAATACATTATTCCTACGCAATGGACAACAAATTATTAAAAACTTCATTATTAAAAACATTAGTCAACTGCTGTTACCATAACGTAAGTATAATATGGTTTTATTTAAAAACCAATAGGTGTTAAAGGGAAATAATCAAATAACTCAAATTTGGAATATAAATAATGAATATTCATTGCATTATCGTATCACTTACACCAAACATTACAAATTGCAAAACAGCAAATTATCGAACAGCAGAATAACTGACAACAGTTTAGAGTAACGTTTATTGAATTAATAACACAACGTAATTTACTATTTATACTCGTGATTGCCATGTATAATCGCATAAATTATATATTGTAAGAATAAATTACATTATTAGGTCTGTGCGATTGACACATAAATAGAATACTTCCAAAATATTCCATCGGATCCAACGGGCATGTGGCAGTCACACAGCGTAATTCAAACGCCCACGCACGAAGAGGGTGGCTACAGCCTCCCCTTCCCCTTCGGGAGGGGCGTTTGGTTAAAGGGTCCGCATGCCGGGACGTCTCAGCTGTTATCTCGCTTATCTACAGCTCGCTCCAGCACGCCCCCTGATGGCCATTATCAAAATTACAAGATGCCAAGTGGTGTTTTCGCGCACTCGTTCAGAACATGTATTACTACAAGTCCTACGTAATGAGTGACATTCCAGGGAAATGAAGTTTTCGACTGCCTATCCGTTGTCCCGTGAGCAAAAGTAATTCACAAAATTAAAACACATTCACACGGTCCTTCAAATGAAACGCTCTCTTGTGACGTAAATACTAAGCTTACATGGGCTATGTCAATAGCTTTTTATACTAAAGAGACAATCTTTGCCCTTGAAGTCGGCTTTGATATTACAAACTTCACACAAAAAATATCTCGATAAATAACTGCATTTTATATCATTTCAATATCGTTGATCTATTATCATGAGACTTTACACACTTAAGCGTTTTTTTTTTCATAGAAAAAGAAGTATAACCGATTAATAGTACATTTTTTAAATAAAAACGATTTTATGTTTTGTTTTCTATTCGTGGCACTTCTGTATTTCATCAGCGAAATGTCCTTTTTAAAATTCCATTTAATTGGATAATTACTGGTTATTTTTAGATAGGTTTTGTTTTCAATGTTTATTTATTACTAACTTTGGACAATTATAGACTTATTATTATAGAATTATTATTATTTTGTAATATGAATTGGCTACTCTATCCCTATAACACGTTTAAATGATCTTAAGACACCTCTATTAGATTACAATCATTACGGTTTAATTCTACGGATACGCGAAATGATATGCAGCCATTATTTTACTGTGAAAAGTCCTGTCTCTCTCAGTAATAGTCTGTTCAAAATTAGCTTAATCGCTTCAGAGATTAAGCCGAAAAAGTAACAGATAATTTTAATATAACTACATCGATAGATTCCTATCGTTATTAATGTATGTAGGTAAATCAATAACTTCAGTATAGGAAATAAACAAGTAAATAAGGTAGGAATATATTACTAAGCTTGAACCTTATGACGACCTCGAACATGTTAGAAGCAGAAACTTTTATTATGTCATGTCAGTTCGTTAAGCAGTTATTGTGTTGATAACAGATCATTATGTGCTATGTATAAACACATAATGGCATGCGAGTTTAGAATTGCTAAAGTAACTATTTATAAAGCCCCTAAGATGCAACATCACACAATATCACCGAGAAAATTAGGTTTTAAATTATCTTTCAAACATATACACTGTCATAATATTACAGACTATAGATTTAAACTGCAGCTTACCTGTCTTCACCTTGTAAGCGTAAACGTTACACCAGTAAATCTTTAAAAAATTAAAGCACTACAAATTTTGCAAGTCGCATGATTTCAAATCGTGTAAATATAGTTAACTTGTACTTTGTTGTTGTAACTAGAGAAATTATCTACCAGATCTGTTCACGGCTGCGCTCGGGTAAACTGGATCACTTAAGCGTACCTTAACCTAATTACCGATAAGGTACTTTCAAGTCCAATTTTTACACTTATTTTATTCTAACCAATTGGCCATTGCATTATATTAGTTAATATTGAATAGTTTAGATAAAATATTCCAACAGAACTTATTGGTAGTCATTTTATTTCAACTCAATTTACTTGTTTACCTCATAACTTGTTTAATATATTATTACGCTTAATACTATGGCCCGAAAATATGCCCTTTCTTTAAAAAAGAATCCTTAAAGGAAGGAATTTACCTTTCATCTTATTCTGTCTACATATGAATAACGTGATAAAGGTCTGTTGTGCGCGCATCACACAAATACTTAAGGATAGATTTCGATATATTATTTTAGTTTTCCTTCTCAACTACTTCGTGCTTATCTACAAAATCTTCACGACATCTTCATTCAAATTTAATAAAGTTTTGAGAAACTACGATTATTATAAACTCATTCAGCGTTGTGTACTTCCTTGTTATAGAGAGTGGCGGAAGCGGTATAATGTTGATGCACTCTTTGTTTTACAAATGATAATCAAATTACTACAAATGTCCTTTTTAAAATTCCATTTAATTGGATAATTACTGGTTATTTTTAGATAGGTTTTGTTTTCAATGTTTATTTATTACTAACTTTGGACAATTATAGAATTATTATTATTTTGTAATATGAATTGGCTACTCTATCCCTATAACACGTTTAAATGATCTTAAGACACCTCTATTAGATTACAATCATTACGGTTTAATTCTACGGATACGCGAAATGATATGCAGCCATTATTTTACTGTGAAAAGTCCTGTCTCTCTCAGTAATAGTCTGTTCAAAATTAGCTTAATCGCTTCAGAGATTAAGCCGAAAGAATAACAGATAATTTTAATATAACTACATATATAGATTCTTTATCGTTATTAATGTATGTAGGTAAATCAACAACTTGTATAGGAAATATAGGAATATATAAGTATAGGAAATAAACAAGTAAATAAGGTAGGAATGTATTGCTAAGCTTGATATCTTATGACGACCTCGAAAATGTCAGAAGCAGAAACTTTTATTATGTCATGTCAGTTCGTTAAGCAGTTATTGTGTTGATAACAGTTCATTATGTGCTATGTATAAACACATAATGGCATGCGAGTTTAGAATTGCTAAAGTAACTATTTGTAAAGCCCCTAAGATGCAACATCACACAATATCACCGAGAAAATTAGTTTTTAAATTATCTTTCAAATATGTACTCTGTCATAATATTACAAACTAGCTCAAGGGTGCGCGGCACACCTCGGCTTTGGCTGTTGCCCGATACAAGCAATTCACGACCTATCTGAGCTATGTAATATTATGACAGAGTACATATTTGAAAGATAATTTAAAAACTAATTTTCTCGGTGATATTGTGTGATGTTGCATCTTAGGGGCTTTACAAATAGTTACTTTAGCAATTCTAAACTCGCATGCCATTATGTGTTTATACATAGCACATAATGAACTGTTATCAACACAATAACTGCTTAACGAACTGACATGACATAATAAAAGTTTCTGCTTCT
>MU159247.1:73016-121098 GCA_015888305.1 Antheraea pernyi | reverse complement strand
AGAAAGGGGAAGGGAAAGGGCGATAGGAAGTGTGTCTCCCCGGTGCTCTCACTGACCGAACGAAACGCAACAATGCAAGCACTGTTACTTCTTTCGACTCCCCTGGTGTTGCTAGTGTCTATGGACGGTGGTGATCACTTAAGTTCGCTTGCCTGCTATTGACATTTAAAAAAAAAACATCGAAACATCCTAAGGATAAATAAATTCCAATTTTAGTTTTCTATAATAATATTTTAATTTCGTTTTACATTAAACTCTTCGGTATAATTACGTGCCAGCCCTTATGGTTATATTGAGAGCGGCTAAAGAGGTTGTCGAGGACTGTACCTCCTACACTCTTTACTACTCTATCTAAAACATACGGCTCGCATTTTACAGCACTTTAAAAACATGATGTTTTCCATTACGAGTAATAAAACACGTATTCATATAGCGTTGAAAACGTGATATTGTAACTTGAGTCGTTTTAGCGTTTTCTGTGTGCCAAAGTGAACCGTCACGCTGGGTTCGGGGTAACACTGAATCGTATTTACTCGGCTCGACTCGATATCGAGTCGCTCAGGTTTTCAGAATCACAAATTTTCACTTCTATCGTGCGTTCATAACCACACAGTCACTTTTTTATTTCAATAATTATTACTTTATATTTAGTCTTGTGTATATCAAATTATGCAATCCGTTTATTAAACATATTGTATAGTGTCATAGTGGTATATGACGAGTTAGTACAAAATCGATTCATAATTTGTACCCAACAAACAAGATAAGCAAGTTAAAAATATATTAGTATTATGCTGATTAATATTATAAAACAGTGAGTTCGTTTGTTACGGTTGTACGTTTTAACTACTCATGATCATCTGATCTGATTAGCATAGACCATACCACATAGTATAGACGTGGTTAGAAGTACAGAACAAAACATTTGGTACCTTTGATTCAGAAAAAATAATCCACTATTCTCAAAGAATATCTCAAATCTAAATTAACGCGAGTAAAGACGCGATCGAAAGCTAGTTAATAATAAACAATAAAGTATTTTATACAGACTGAGCATGAATTATCTAAAAATATAAATGCTGGCAGAGATGCGAATGTTAAGGTGGATGTGTGGTGTAACTAGAATGGATAAGATTAGGAATGAATATATCAGAGGAAGTTTAATAATAGCACCAGTGACAGAGAAGTTGAGGAGCAATAGGTTAGCATGGTATGGGCATGTCATGAAGACCATGTAATTAGAAAAGCTTTGAGTATGATTGTCGATGGATATAATAGTAGAGGAAAACCGAAAAAGGTATGGATGGATTTTGTGAAAAATTATATGTGTGTAAAAGGTACGAATACAGCGATGACATCTGATAGGCGAGAGTGGAAATGGAAAACTTGTTGTGCCGACCCTATTAAGGTGGGATAAGGGTAAGAAGATGATGATGACGATAATTAAGTTCCTTTTTAAGCATAAACACTTTTCAAAATACGATTATTTATCTCTCGTTATATTTAGCTTAACGTAAATAACTTCCTGACAATTATTATAATAAAATAATTGATGTAAAATTTAAATTATTTTTGGCCGAAACGATTACAAGTTTAACATTTTCATTTTCACGACATAACCTAAGCGATTATAGACCAGTACACCTTACAAAATAAATTAAAATGCCACTGTACGTACGTACGTTTTAACGTATGTGATATAATTATAGGATTTTAATTAATACATATAAGTAGGTATAATTGCTGTTTGATCTATTATTATTCGGATCCTGACAGAACTTTCAAGTATCTTAACTTTGTAACATTTTTTGGTTTTATAAAAAAAGCAAACGATAGTTTTATTCCTTACGAGAAATGATTATTGAAATAAAAAAAATGGCCATATACCATTTTAATTTTAAAAGTACATATAAAATAATTTCAATATATGTATTATGGTCAAAAACAGAATACAATGGAAAAATCCTGAACCTTGTTAAAAGTTCACTGTAACAAGCTTATGGCAGTTCTATGCCAGTTACGGGAACAAAAAAGAATCGGCAATATTCGAGAAACGATCAAGCAAGGACTAGGACCGGTTTCGGGGCTGCACCCCACTGTCAAGGCGGTAATTATTTACTGAGGGGCTGAGATTCAGTCCCCTGGGCGAGACACACCCCGCCTTGTACCGTGCCGCGCCGACAAAAATATAAAACTGCGTATATGATTCGATGTTATGTCATATGGACTGAAAGAGCGGATACAGTGTATGGGCTTGCATTAATATATAAAACTAGTGGTAGCTCTATCCGATTTATAACCTTCATAAATACAGGAATAAACTTTTGATGGCGACTGAATCCGAAAATATTGATATTGGTTAGGCTCATACAGTATTAAGTATATTTATATAATAGATATTAAAAAAACTACGTAATTATGTACGACATTTAAACGAAGACAAAAAAAAACATATATCATTGAACATCATCATTTTGAGGTAATCATACTTGGTAGAAAAAGATATCATCGGTGATGAAACAAGCAGAATCAATTATTGAGTTTTTGCTTAATCAAATCAAATCAAAATATCCTTTATTCAATTTAGGCCCTGAGAAGGCGCTTATGAACGTCAAAGTTACCGCCGATTCGGGAAAACACTATTGCCTTAAAAAACTGTTTTTAAATTTTGCTGGTATTTTACTAGATCCAGCATATCTAAGTTTTTGCGGACATACAGTAAATTATCAAAAAATAATTTTCAAGTACCTCGAAGTAACACGTTCACATAGTTAGATGTGAATAATGTCGGTAACATTTAAAATATTAATAATGCCTTACTAATAAGAAGAACAGTTAATGCTATATCAAATTAATTATAACATTAGTGTACATTGTTAAAGAAATGTCCCCGAAATTTTTTCTATAAATCCATGAGTTGCCAGTATATTCTTATATACTGCATGATATGAAACCGTTCAGTTATGAAGCGAATTTCTATAACACATTTCTCGTCCATGCGAATAAGTTTATGTGATTCAGTTTGAACCGTGTGATAAAACCTCACTCCCTACTTCGTCGGAGAGCAAACTATATACGTGCAGCCAAGTTTAACATTAACACGTTTCAAATTCAAAAAGAACTTATATGAATCTATGTGCCTTCTTGGCTTTGGATTACAATTGGAAACTGTAGGTGTGGCTGCAATCGGGTTTTAGGTTTAAAAATATAATTGAAACCGGTGATAACAGTTTTGGTGCAGACGAAGTCGCACGGGTCAGCTAGTTTTATATATAAAACTATATTTATACAATATGTATAGTGTAACGTGTCTCAAATGTTATATATTATGACATAATTATTTTTAACAAAAGCACAAACCTACATTAGCGTGTATAAATACACACTTAAATTTTTTGTATTGAAAACAGCGGTTTTCGTCCGCTTTGGAAGCCTTTTTTTTCGAACTGACTATGCTATTGACCTAGCAAGGTCTTAACAGCTTCACCGGACTACGCTTTGGAAGCCAAAAGCGAGTATCATTTCTTTTATTGTCAATCGTGTTTTTCACATTTTATAAGCTTAAGGTAAAAAACTTAATGCTGACTTTTGGCATAAAATCTTATCTAACTGCTGTGATACGCCTTTTTTACATTTAAACCACTATAAGATAGTAAAAATCGAATGTTATAAATGTGAAAATTAGAAGAAAACTAATAGTCGTGGAATAAAATATTTAAAGTTCAATTTACGCTTAACACAATAAGCATGTAATAATATTTAGTAATAACATAAACATTTATGTGATTCAAACAAAATTGCTACATATATCATATTATATTTTTAAATTACTCCTTATTGGGAAGTGTAAAAATAGAGCAGGATCAATAATAATACGAACTTACATATACATCCGGCATTCAAGCGTAACTGAAAAACAGTTTTTGTTTGGACCCTTTAGTAAATACGATCAAACAATAACAGGAAACATTGTTATCGGGTAAATATGAGAATAGGGAATCGTTAAAAACTATATTAATATACAAGCATGGTTCAGTGATATTTTATATATAAAACTATATTTATACAATATGTATAGTGTTACGTGTCTCAAATGTTATATATTATGACGAAATTATTTTTAACAGAAGCACAAATCTACATTAGCGTGTATAAATACATACTTTTTACTTTTTAATTTTTTGTATTGAAAACAGCGGTTTTCGTCCGATGACCGAAGTTAAGCGATGTCGGGCGCGGTCGGTATTTGGGCGAGTGACCGCCTGAGAACAACGCGTCATGATGGCTTTTTGTTATATTTCATTAATTAAAATATTTCTCCGTAATACAAGTCTCGCTTTTATCTTGTGCTTTTACGACACACTCTGTTTTTTTACAGAATTCATATAACTTAAGATATATTAATTAATAGTAGGTGGTAGAGCCACACTGAAGCTATTACTGATTTCAGCAGGGATGGGTCGGCTCGCCCGGGGTAATACCACCCGACCCACAGAAACACCCACGTGAAGTTAACAGTGCACGCATTGTTGCGTTTCGTTCGGTCAATGACAGTGCCGGAAGCCCACCTCCCCTCTCCCTCCCTCTTCTCCCAACTCACAAACACAGGCTGGCAACGCACATGCGACTCCCCTGGTGTTGCTAGTGTCTATGGACAGTGGTGATCACTGAACATCAGGGGACCCAACAGTTCATTTGCCTCCATGATATAAAAAAAAAACCTATTCAACGAAAACATGTTTCTAAGCTCATTAAGTATAAATAATATTTTTAATTAAAGTATACACACCTATTATTTATCTTAAATAATTAGGTTGTTTTGAATACAGATAGTAATAACCAACATATTATATCAATAATTAAATTTTACTGTTGCGTTATTCTGAACAATTTTATAACCGTTATCAATTATTCTGCTATTGGGTTATTTAGTGTTTTATGAATACCCATTTTTCGTTCATCAAGTGTGAGTATTGTGAAGTGCTCTGCTTTCATTAGTTGCTGTATGGTACTTGCTAGTTTATACGCAACAATAGCACCGGACGGTCATACCATCGTCGTTGTCAACAATAACAACTAACAAATTATAATTAACAGCAGAATAATATCTTCGTAATTTGTTATCCATTATTTAATAATCACCATTACTTGGTTTTTTATAACGTTTATTACTTTTCTAAATCACTTATACAAACTTTACGTGTAAAGAATAACTGAGGGAAACTGAATCCAATATTCAAACCAAAACTGAGAATGTATGTATTTAAAGGACAAATAATTTCTTACATAATTACAATTTGCCTTGAACTTAATGATTTACCTTTAATCAATGCTCAATAACACCGGACGGTCATACCACCGTCGTTGTCAACAATAACAAATAGCAAATTATAATGAACAGCAGAATAATGTCTTCGTATTTTGTTACCCATTGTTTAAAAATCACCATTACTTAGTTTTTTATAATGTTTATTACTTTTCTAAATCACTTATACAAACTTTACGTTTAAAGAATAACTGAGGGAAACCGAATCCAATGTTCAAACCAAAACTGAGAATTAAAGGACAAATACTTTCTTACATAATTACAATTTGCCTTGAACTTAATGATTTACCTTTAATCAATGCTTCTCAAGCGATTTATATATAATTGGATGTTGCTAAACCCGTATATTTCAGTTAACGTTTTTTTTTAATATAATTGTCATATTATTTTAATTAGTATATATCTTTAATCCAAGTTTACGTTGAAATTAATCAATACGTTCTTTTAGCTTTACCATTCGTACTTTGGTTCATACTGAACAGGTATAAACGGCAACTCGACCGGCCGGATGTTATGCAGCTGTGCACCTAAAACCGACCCGTCACGCCACACCATGGGTTTGTTTAATAAAAAAAACCTTACGGCCCGTAAAGTCGATACCAATTTAGAAACAATGTACGGCAACACCCGAGTTATCTAAACGTCGATTAGTTTAGCGTTATCAATATTTTTTATTCACAACTGATAATTTTTTTGTCGAGAATCCTATTTAAGTGTTGTACATTTTGATACCATAATAACTGTGGAAAAATATAAATAACACATAATTTTATATGATACTTAAGATTACTGTGCGTAATATATAAGAAACTTAATTTTGTCTTGATCGTTTAACAATACAAAACTTATTATTTTATAAGACACGTTACGATTTTTTGTCGTTTTTTCGATAAGTTAAAATTTGCCCCGATATATTTAAATTAATGTATACTTTATAGGCAATTATAAAATACGGGCAGAATTTTAGATATTCTTACCCCCTTCCTACGTGGCCCCGTCAGTAAAATTAAGTAAAGATTTAACACCCCTACTATGCATACGTAATTATTGGCACAATTTTTACAAAATCAATGGCAAGTTTTACGAATTTTTCAAAAAAAAAATACAAAAAGTGAATATTGGTAACATAATCGCCATTCAAACGCCCCCTCCGCGACCCCATACATGTCATAAAAATAAGCAAAGCACAGACAATAAAGCATAGATAAGGGCGTCGCTATTTGGTGCTTACGTAATAATACTTTAATATAAATAACAGTAACGGTTATATATCAGTAATGAATTATGCTGTTATATTATTTTACAACGATAAACTGTTAAACTATTCCTCAGTAATCTATATTATAATCACTACATAGTATAAAACAAAGTCGCTTTCTCTGTCCCTATATCCCCTATGTATGCTTTAAAACTACGCAATGGATTTTGATGCGGTTTTTTTAATAGATAGAATGATTGAAGAGGAAGGTTTATATGTATAATAACATTCATTAAATAGTGGAGAAATACTGTTATTTTTGAGATTTCTAATGTGATGTCGTAAATAATTACATAACCGATTCAATGCAGACGAAGTTGCACGGGTCAGCTAGGTAATAACACTTTAATATAAATAACAGTAACGGCTATATATCAGTAATGAATTATGCTGTTATATTATTTTACAACAACTGTTAAACTATTCCTCAGTAATCTATATTATAATAATATAATATTATAAAGCTGAAGAGTTTGTTTTGCTTGAACGCGCTAATCTCAGGAACTACTGGTCCGATTCTTTCAGAATGAAAAATGTTTCAAAATCGATTATTGTCCTTTGAGAGCTACCGCAGTGTGTTAGCGTTAGCCCTAAATAGCTATTCCACGCGGATGAAGTCGCGTACAGAAACTAGTATTTCATATAATCATGTATACTATTTACTTTATTCGGATTATCTCAGACATACAAATTATTTGTATTCATTTATTTATCCTGTTTGTACCATAGAACAATAATGTTAAAAATAAAGGCTGTCAAATAACAAATATTATTTAAACCATACGTATTTCTAAAGCGACAATAGTTTAAGTAAAAAACTAACATTACAAATTACAATCGCAAATCAACAACAGAAGTGACTTTAGAATTTACTTGAGCTCACAAAACAGTCGGAATGGGCGTGTTTAAAGCGCATCAAGTCCGCACTGTACATTAGCATTGTTACCCATTGTTTCGCAACCAACTGCAGGCGGGAGCCCTAAACAATACAATAGGACCGCGTCACCGCACTCGCCGTCTGCTTGCTCATAATCAACATTCTCTAGTTTTACTTATGAATATTACAAGAAATTACCTACTAAAGGATTACTTTAAAGACGCTAATTGGCTCGTTAACGTCCCAGTGCCGTCCGCTTCAGTCTTTATCGAAAATTTATTAGAGACTAGCTTATACGAACAACTTGTTTTTACGTTTTAAAACCGTGTATTTCAATTTGAAACTAAATAGTAGGTAATAGGTACTTATTTAACTACTCAGTACACATACTTGAGAGCGATATATGTTTATTCACAGTATTTACATATTTGATTAAGCAGAAGGATCAAATATAAGTTTATTCACAGTATTTATTTGATTACGCAGAAGGATCAAATAATGAATAGTATAATAAAACTTTTGACGTGAATAACTTTGGAATTACTTTGCAAACGTGTTTAATCTTCAAGTGTTGTCATATTTCTGTATAACTGCAGGTAATGTAATTTCTTTTTTTATTTATTTTAATTTTATAAACCCAGATTAGAATCATTATAAGACCTATTGTGATGTATGAACCCTAGTTCCGGGCTGCGAAAGAGACGAATGAAATAATATTACACATGGCAGAAATGCGAACGATACAAGATGTATCAAAATGGATGTGTGGTGTAGCCAGAATGAATACATCGAAGGAAGTATGAAAATAGCACCAATGACAGATACGTTGAGGAGTAATAGGTTAGCGCGATATGAATACATGATGAGAAAGGATATAAAGTATATAACCAGAAGAGCGTTAGCCACGGAAATGAATCGATAAAGTAATAGAAAACCGGTGTGAATGCTGAACTGACAGCTAATGGAGGAGAATAAAAGAGAAACGAATGTTGTGCTGAACCTACTTAGTTGGAATAAGGGTAAGAAGATTTTTGTATATCTGTTAACAATGAATCTTATACAACTAGAGCTCCAGTTAAACTTACGCAAATAATTTACGCAGAATAGTTTTACGATTTACAATATCTCGACGTAAAACACATAATCGTGGCAAGCTATGATACATTCCAGAAGAAAAGACTGACGCAACTACAGCTAAGATGTTCAAAGCTATAAGAAATATTTTCCAACATAATGTATCGCTACAAATTACAAAATACACCATTGCATAAATTGTTAGAGATTGTTCAACCTTTTCACACTTCCTGTCAATTATTTTCTTTACAGCGTTCTTTATGTCCAGTAACGAGGACAGGAAGGTGACATTGATGTATCATCGACATAGGTTCATTGAATATACCTAACTGGTTGCCACCGGCCATCATATTTGCATAGCACGCACATGAAATATGGAAAGAGGGCGCGTGACTTGTATTTAAAAAATGGCGTGCACGTGTGACTGTGTTCATGGTTTAATTAAACGAGAATTACAATGATGTTTTTTCCGAACGTCTGTCGATTCATATTATTTTTTAAATCCCTGAATTTGTGACGTAATCCACAGTGAAAGAACCAGAAATCCCGAATGTTACAATTATAGCTAATATGACAGAAGAACGCCAATAATTTGCTGTACAGCTACGGTAAGACACAAAATAGAATCGATTATTGGATTCAAATGTATTCCAACTATGTTAAAGTTTAGATACCTACTATAAAATGCAAAGATAATTTACATGGATATACCGAAGTAGCCACAACAAATAGTCAAAGAGTCCGATGAATCTGTCTTGCGGTAAATCAGGGATATTTATCAGGCGATAAAAGACATTCTACGAAGGCAGTACAAATGAGCACTTTGAAGAGAAAGGTACGCGGAAGGATGACGTTGATATATCGTCCACTATCCTGGCGGACAAACAGGGAAATAGGAATAAGTCCATGATAATATCATGTGAATATTATATGCCAACGGGGAAATCTGTCCTGTTCTTATTTTAAAACAATGTTTATAAAGTACTTACAATAAATTAAGTGGTAATCGTTATAGTCTCAAATCCTATTAAAATGAATCATTATGGAAGCTAAATTATGTCATTTGCCAATAATACAATGAATGTTTAGTACGCCATAATACAAAATTTGAAAACATATTCCATTTCTCTCTTTAAAACTAACAAAACTTTGTCGCTGACGAAGGTAAATCACTCGCCTCATTGCTCGAGTATTAAAATCAACAGTTTAATAAATTAGCACTGAATTTACTTAAATAACATAGAATTAAAAAACTAATTATATAAAATTTATTTACATGTCACTGCAAATATATTTATTTTTATATTATAGTTACTAGATTTCTTTATAAACTGCGTAGAAATATATAACTGTGAAATGATTGAATTGTTGCAGTCATTTCAAGCCTATTTTTATAAATTGATTTTGACTTTTATAGTATTCTGTTTCGATTTTTTTGTGGTATTACAAATTTGGGAGTCTATTGTGCAAATGACATGGAGGCGAACCAAACCCATACATGTTATTTGTCGATGTACGCTATGACCTGATTATACGCTGTATATGATCCATCAATATTTGTCGGTTAACCTCAGTACTCAGTAGTTGACACTTTACTCACTTAGCAAATCATATACATCTGGAGAAATTATACGTCCTATTATTTAATTTGGCACAAAAGTACGATAAACTCTTGCTAATATTATACAAGCGAACGTGATTGTTTGGTTGTTTGTTACACTTTTAAGCTTTTACTAAACATTCAATCATTATGAAATTTCGCATACAAGATGTCGGAAATACAGAAGAAGACATAGCACATCTTGCGTTCTAAAAAAGTACTGTATACGAGGGATAGGTAAAATCTGTATACCGCATAGAACCGTGGATTGAAACTTGTACTATACAAACAATTTTGTGGCAATATTTGCATATAGTAAATATCACAAATTATATTTGATTTGATTGATTGTAACTTGATTATAACGAATATACACAAATTTTTAAGAACTAGAGACTACAGAGATAATATGTAGCAAAAAAAAAACAAAAAGTATATTAGACACGTGATCTAATAAGCGAGTAGAAGCACTACATGAGATTTACCTATAACTATATACTGGCATTAGCTAAGCTAAATGGAATTTTCTTAAATTGCTTCTGTGTTATAATAACTTCGAGTAAGAAGGGAGGGAGATTGATCTAAAAATATAGACGTATTTTTGTTAGTTCTAATTCATTACAAACAATATTGTAGTAATATTACTCCCCGCGGAATAATGTTGAAGCGCAGTAATAAGTTGGGGCGTAAACATGGCAGGTAAACGCAGGAGCGTGCAAAGATCGGACATTGATAAATGGCAGCTCAGATTGAGTGAGAACCGATTTCCCATCCCGGCGTGTCGCATCGCGCTACACTGAACAAACGATGAGAAACGACCATATCACATAAAACATGGAAAGAAAAATTAGCCACGCATTGATCATAAAGACTATCGTAATGCGGTAAACCAATTATACGCATAATAAGCTAAGCTGATATAGAAATTACTAGCAAAGTCGCGCGGACGTTGTCCCACCCTGATAATAAAACTAACCTTGACAATTATACCTTCCTCGGGAATCACTTTATCTACTGGTGAAAATCACATGACAAATTTCGTTCCGTAGTTTTTAAGTTTATCGCAAACAGACACACAGACACGTGGATGATTTTTATTTCGACATGACTATACGCTATTAGTTTGACAGGCCTTTATAGCTGGGCTTGTTTTGGCTAGCGTTTATGGCACTCAGCAGTATGACAACTCGCACAAGGGCTTATAGTCTCGTTTTAGGCAGTTGCCTTCATTGCAACAACGGCGTATCGAGTTAATTCGATGGCAATCCAATGATGTATAAATGCAGATGATATGTCTTTTTTGATATCAAACCTAGTCGATGATTTTTATTTCGACATGACTATCCACTATTAGTTTGACAGGCCTTTATAGCTTCACTGGGCTTGTTTTGGCTAGCTTTTATGGCACTCAGCAGTATGACAACTCGCACAAGGTCTTATAGATAGCCTCGTTTTAGGCTGTTGCCTTCATTGCAACAACGGCGTGTCGAGTTAATTCGATGGCAATCAAATGATGTATAAATGCAGATGATGTGGCTTTCCCTAATATTATAAAGCACAGGAAATCGTTTTTTTTTTGTTTGTTTGAATGCATAAATCTCTCAAACAACTTGCCAGATTTATATTTGAAGTGAACTACTCATGGGCAGGTTTTCAAATTCTGATCGGCATTATATTTGTGTGAGAAAAGCGGTGGAGGTAAACACTGTAACGGGTAGAGTATTGAAAACAGCTGTTCTCGTCCGATCACCGAAGTTAAGCAATGTCGGGCGCGGTCAGTATTTGGATGCGTGACCGCCTGAGAACATCGTGTGACAATGGATTTTTGTTATATTTCATTAATTAAAAAATTTATCCGTAATACAAGTTTCACATTTATCGTGTACTTTTACGACACTCTCTGTTTTTTTACAGAATTCATATAACTTAAGGTATGAGTTAATCGTGGGTGGTAGAGCCATGTTAAAGCTATTACTGGTTTCAGCATGAATGGGTCGGCTTGCCCGGGGTACTACCACCCGACCGACAGAAATTTGGATGCGTGACCGCCTAAGAACATCATGTGACGATGGCTTTTTGTTATATTTCATTAATTAAAATATTTATCCGTATTACAAGTTGCACATTTATCGTGTGCTTTTATGACACTCTCTGTTTTTTTTTAAGAATTTATATAACGTAAGATATGAGTTAATCGTGGGTGGTAGGTAGAGCCACGCTGAAGTTATCATTGGTTTCAGCATGAATGGGTCGGCTTGCCCGGGGTACTACCACCCGACCGACAGAAACACTGACGGGAAATAACAGCGCTTGCATTGTTGCGTTTCGTTCGGTCAGTGAGCGCGCCGGAAGCCCACCTACCCTTCCCTCCAACCCCCCAAACGCAGGCTGGCAACGCACTTGCGACTGCCCTGGTATTGCTAGTGTCCATGGACGGTGGTGATCAGTTAACATCAGGTGACCCACCTGTTCGTTTGCGTCCTATGATATAAAAATGACTCTTTTATAGTATTTTAGAAGGTAAAGTAAAATCATAAAAAAAAAAATTTGCATTTAAATTTCGATAGAAACAGCATGAGAGAATTATAAATAGTTATCGTACTATTAAGACGTAAACTATTAAGTACGTATTTGTAATCTAATTGTATATGCAATTAAGTAATCATAGCCTTTTCAAATCAAATTAAGTAAGCATAGCATATATTAATAGAAAAATATATTTTTATTACGAATAACAGGCCATATAAGCAATTTCTTTTAAAAGAGATTAATAAATAGATTATTTTTATTGAGAAGCTTGATTAGGTCGACGTAAGAATTATACGTAACGATCTACATTTACTGATAATAAGCAAAGTTTCTAATAGAATTCCCAATGAAGCACCGCCATTAGCCAACGGGAGGCGGCGCCGATCGTCCTACCCAGCAAATTTCCGTTTGTCTTTCTTTATTCCTCTCGACAGGATTTTCCGCGCGATGTTAATCTACACAATGGAAATTAGCTGGAAAGGAAAAGCTTCTCACGTTTTGAATAACATTTTCATTTACAAATATTGTAAAACTTTCATAATGTAATAAGAAAGCTTGCCACAGAATTGCCCCAAAAAGTCGTCAGAGCTTATAAGAGTAAACATTGCAATTTTTCCGAACATGCCAACACACTTTAAATAATTTCGCTGGCGGCGGCTGATCTCTAAAAATGTATTAATCAATGTGCAACTTCCTAATATGGGTTCAAGTAAATAGCTATTCAAATTGCGTTGATAATTTTTGCAATATTTATAAAAGAATTTCAGATTGCAATTCAGGGTAGTCCTTCCTTAATTATGAGATTTTTTTCCAAAAGTTTTCTCACGTTAATATTGTAAAACTTTCATAATGTAATAAGAAAGCTTGCCACAGAATTGCCCCAAAAAGTCGTCAGAGCTTATAAGAGTAAACATTGCAATTTTTCCGAACATGCCAACACACTTTAAATAATTTCGCTGGCGGCGGCTGATCTCTAAAAATGTATTAATCAATGTGCAACTTCCTAATATGGGTTCAAGTAAATAGCTATTCAAATTGGGTTGATAATTTTTGCAATATTTATAAAAGAATATCAGTTTGCAATTCAGGGTAGACTTTCCTTAATTATGAGAATTTTTTTCAAGTTTTCAAACGTTTTGACTCGTGTTTATCTGATAAACTCGAATAAGTTCTATAGGAGCAGAATTACTAGTACTCCTAAGAAAATAATATGAAATTAATAACAAATATAACTATATACCTATCAATATGTGAACGATTGTGACCCTGGAAATGACGCCCCTCTCTGTGCATCCACTAATAAAGAACGTGAATGTTATGTTATTCTAAAAATATATAACATAATAAGGTAAACCAGATCGAGTTTCTTGCCGGTTCTTCTTGATGACTGGGTTGTTCATAAGCGCCTTCTCGGGGTCTAAATTGAATAAAGTATATTTTGATTTGGACTTATAGCATAATGTCTCCGAACAGAATTTGAAATATATTATTTACGGATTTATTCCATGATTAGGGCCGAAACAAAGCCGTAGCTTTGACGTTCATAAGCGCCTTCTCAGGGCCTAAAGTGAATAAAGTATATTTAGATTTGGACCTATAGCATAATGTCTCCATACAGATTTTAAAATATATTATTTACGGATTTATTCCATAAATAAGGCCGAAACAAAGCTTGTATCTTGACGCCAAATTGCAAAACTACAGATTCCCGCGATAAGTAATTTGTTGGTTTTAATAATCGATCAGTAAGTATTTTTAGAGCGTTAACTAGAAACTAGATTTTACTGCAGTTTTAGGACACATATTTGAGAATTCGATATTAATTTCAACAACTATATTCTTCAAGCCATTTTCGAAAGGACACGGACACACGCACTTCCTGACTGGCGAATGAACAACGAAGTGATCTACGGGTGTTCCAATTTTTAGTCACCAAGTGCGAAACCCAATAATTTGTTTATTCTACGAAGTAAAATATTTATTCCAGCGCTTCAAATTAAAACTTAAGCAGACTACGACTTCCAAAAGTTGAATACTTTTTAACCAATCTTGACAGATGATGGTTCAACATGACAGGGTGTTCAACATTTGAATAACACGAATAATATTTACATCTAAAATGGGATCCTAATTTTTTCACTCGACCAAATAACCCATATATTACTATTCACAAAGAAATAGTTTCGAAATGTATTGACTATGG
The DNA here is from genome assembly GCA_015888305.1 of Antheraea pernyi. Taxonomy (NCBI): domain Eukaryota; kingdom Metazoa; phylum Arthropoda; class Insecta; order Lepidoptera; family Saturniidae; genus Antheraea; species Antheraea pernyi. The sequence continues at coordinate 106,231 of MU159247.1, read as the reverse complement.
GATTGTACTTGAATGTGTAGATGATCAGCATAACAAAGAAAAAGTTTTATTCTACAAAAAGGTCTATACGGTAGTCGCAATACGGTATCGTTTATCTAAAGAATTACGGGCACGCTTCCAAGAAGTCATCGAAACTGCTAAAGTTAAGGACGAGAGGATATACTGTCATAGAAACTCCGGGCAAGCGCACCGAGCCCCTTAGGAGACAGACCGTGCCAAATGCCTCATAAGCCACGCTTACAGAACTCCGTTTGAAATTATTTCGTAATATGCAAAACAATCCCAGTAACATCTACAAAGATGGTTAAGTTGGCAACGTTTGGAAGGAAAATAGCCAGTTCCGGCAGAAGAACAATGTTATTTATAGTAACGTAGTCATACAGGATTTATAGAGATTGGCAACAAAGATGACTAAGCATTCTAATGCAATTCTATGTACATATTTCATTCATGTACATTAGTAACTTGTGTATTCTGTTAAATTTATATTTTGATCTAAAAGTCATATATAATCAAGTCATCAAAACATTTCGTTGTTGACCGGGTTTGGGGTCGACGAGGGAAGCAGATGGTTGTGTTCTCTCGATGCTCAAGTTAGGACGGTACCATTCGCAATAACATAAGTATACTAAATAGGACGTTAGAAAAATATATTAAGATTTTATGGCGACGCGGGATTTCATCATTTTGAAGGTGTTATTTGAATTAACATAATTCTGCTAAATAGGAAGTGAGATAGATATACTGAGATGTCTACATAATAGCAAACATCACATATTACTTCTAATAAATACATAACACAAATCCTGTAAAATCCATTTAAAACTAAGTCCATACCACTATCATTGATATAAAAAATACGCCAACTTACGGCATATGTTTAGACCATTAGCTTCTATTGACAATTGAATAATTACACAGCCTTTAAATGATTATTTCTTTTATTAGTTACTTACGAGTTACCTTGAACTTGTTGAAATAAATTAGAAGTAATCAATTCCAACCTTTTTATAATATCAATTGTTAAAAAAATATCGGTAAAAGAATTTTCAAAATCGGTTTAGTATTTCCTAAGATTAGCCACTACAATCTCACAAACTTTACCTCTTTATAATATATATATAAGTGTAAATAATTAATTAAACAGCTCATTTCAAATATACGTACGTCTTTTTAAGACTTTCCTTTTAAATAGATATCGCGGACAGATGGCGACGTGCACGAATCCTCCAGAATGGCCGGCAAGTATTTTAATTAATCCACACTACGGGCTCATAAATTTTCAGTACATTTTGCCGATTAAAACTTTCTGGGTTCTTACCACTTATCGACGAATTTTCTTCGGAACGTTGTTACACTGGCGTTCATGGAAATAGTACCGTATTTATTATTTAATTTAACTTAAATTCTTACAAATAGGTAATGTAATATATTATTATACACATAAACTTACAATTTCATCTATATATACGCTTTAATATTGTCTCTTTTATTTTAAACTAGCCGACCCGTGCCCACTTCGTTGGGCGGTAATAGGCATTATCAAGCTACAACTTTTTTCTAGAACTCAATCATATATCTCTCTCGTTCGTAAGAGACGTTTTCGTTCGACCATTTTTTCTCTGACTCCCCAGATATTACCCCTTAAAACCTCACAAACTTTACCTCTGTATGATATTAGTATAGGTAATACAATTAGTTAATAGCTTCTGCCCGCGACTTCGTACGCGTGGAATGGTTATTGTGGGCTAAGACGCAGCAGAAGCTCTGAAAAGGAAAAAATACCCCGATTTTGAAACATTATTCATTGCTGCTCCGTTCCTATGGGTCCTTAGCGTAATGATATATATCCTTCCCGATAAATGAGCTATAAAGCACTGAAAGAATTTTCCAAATCGGACCAGAAGTTCCTGAGATTACCCCCTACAACGTCTAAAGAATTACGGGCACGCTTCCAAGAAGTCATCGAAACTGCTAAAGTTAAGGACGAGAGGATATACTGTCATAGAAACTCCGGGCAAGCGCACCGAGCCCCTTAGGAGACAGACCGTGCCAAATGCCTCATAAGCCACGCTTACAGAACTCCGTTTGAAATTATTTCGTAATATGCAAAACAATCCCAGTAACATCTACAAAGATGGTTAAGTTGGCAACGTTTGGAAGGAAAATAGCCAGTTCCGGCAGAAGAACAATGTTATTTATAGTAACGTAGTCATACAGGATTTATAGAGATTGGCAACAAAGATGACTAAGCATTCTAATGCAATTCTATGTACATATTTCATTCATGTACATTAGTAACTTGTGTATTCTGTTAAATTTATATTTTGATCTAAAAGTCATATATAATCAAGTCATCAAAACATTTCGTTGTTGACCGGGTTTGGGGTCGACGAGGGAAGCAGATGGTTGTGTTCTCTCGATGCTCAAGTTAGGACGGTACCATTCGCAATAACATAAGTATACTAAATAGGACGTTAGAAAAATATATTAAGATTTTATGGCGACGCGGGATTTCATCATTTTGAAGGTGTTATTTGAATTAACATAATTCTGCTAAATAGGAAGTGAGATAGATATACTGAGATGTCTACATAATAGCAAACATCACATATTACTTCTAATAAATACATAACACAAATCCTGTAAAATCCATTTAAAACTAAGTCCATACCACTATCATTGATATAAAAAATACGCCAACTTACGGCATATGTTTAGACCATTAGCTTCTATTGACAATTGAATAATTACACAGCCTTTAAATGATTATTTCTTTTATTAGTTACTTACGAGTTACCTTGAACTTGTTGAAATAAATTAGAAGTAATCAATTCCAACCTTTTTATAATATCAATTGTTAAAAAAATATCTTATATTCCATGGAATACTCGAAAACTGGTTTAGCAAATACGATGCTATAAAAACGGTAAATTATTATTTCAACGTAACTAATAATAATTTGTATAATTACACACGCACACATATATATGTTTCAACAACTCATATATGTATGAATAATTAGCTTAGCTCGGATAGGTCGCGAATTGCATGTATCAGGCAACAGCCGAAGCCGAGGTGAGCCGTGAACCCTTGACCTAGTTGTCAAATAAAATCGGCTGAGTGCCTTTAGCGCTCGCCTTAGTAGTCCGGTAAAGCTGTTAAGAACTTGCGAGGACAATAATGTAGTCAGTTCGAAAAAAAAATTGTATAAATGGAAAAGTAAATTAATCTCATATAATTTGCTTCACGACTACAAAACATCATAACAAATACACTTTAAACGTTTTATTGATTTTAAAAATTATCTACATTTATATTATATACATAGTTACAATTTTTGCAATTTGAATAAGCAATGGCATTTATAGACATCCTAATCTATTTAATGTTATTCATTGTCATTGTTTTATTTGAAACTCAGAAATCAGTTGAGTAGTTAAGGAGTGAAAACGTTACAAACAAACAAATTCACATTTATAATAATATACTAGTTAAGTAAGAATAAGGATGTGCCTAGAAGTATGCAAAAAATAACTGGTAAACAAATAGGAGAAACAAAACCAAGACCTAATACTAACTATAGGATTATTGCAAGTGTAAAAATTTGATATAAATAACTTTTATATTAGTACTCACCTAATAAATATGTTGAATAAGAAATTCAAGGATAGAAGTAACATTTAGTTTGGTTACCTGTATTTTTTCACGAAGGTTAAGTAAGTCAAGGCTTTATGATAAGTGAACCGGGAAGGGGATTTGGCAAATCGAACTATGATTACCTAACGGGTGGGTCGACAAGATAAGTAACATGACAAGATAATGACAAACGGAAGGGTACAAATTTAATCTAGAGCCTAGCCAGGGCTCAAGTCTCCGGGAGGTGGCGGACGCGGAACCTTACCGAAATTGCCAGAATACATTAACGGGAATTCAGGAAGGGTACAGTCCCTCGCCCTATCTGAACAACGCGCTCAGTAAGCTACGGTATAACCTCTCTCTGAATCGCTAACTAATGTTACATTATGTTTACTATGTAGTCTTAGAATTTCGTTATAAAATTAATTCACATAAACTTCGCTTATTACGAGAAAATTTATGTCTAAAGGCATACAAACTTTCAAATGCAATTCGTTTATTATTTTATGTACTGCTTGTGTCTAGGAGATATTGTTGCAGATCGTAATCCTTATTGAAGTATTTAATGAAGTCGTGGAAATATCATAAAGCGCTTGTTTACGATGAGATTTTTCTGCTTTAAACGGGCGGTAGTAAATAAATGTCGAGCTTTAATGTTTTACGCTACTAAACTATTATTGGTTTCAGCATGAATGGGTCGGCTCGCCCGGGGTAGTACCACCCTCTCATAGAAAACCGACGTGAAGTAACAGTGCTTGCATTGTTGCGTTTCGTTCGGTCAGTGAGAGCGCCGGAGACCCATCTCCCCCCCTCCTCCCCTCTCCTCTCCCTTTCCCTCCCCTAACCCTTCCCTCCGAAAGATGGCAACGCACTTGCGACTCCTCTGGGGTTGTTAGTGTCCATGGATGGTGGTGATCACTTAACAGCAGGTGACCCACCTGTTCGTTTGCCACAAAAAAAAAAAAAAAAAAGTCTACATAAAACGTGTAACATAATATTTAAATATTATAGTTGCAAAATGTATTACTTTTTAGTATGTACCTACAAAATATACTAAATCTGCTGTGCTGTGTTTATTAATGAAATTCAAAAACGAATATTACGTAGCAAAATTTTAACTTTCGAAAAGTCTCTCTAACTATAGGAGGCAGTATATCAATAATGAATCATAGGAACAATTATTGTTATGAACTGTTATCGATTATTCTGCTATTACAATTCCTATCAATGACACAATAACGTATAAAGAATAATTAATATTCCTTGTTCAGTGAGCAATATATATTTTTTAAGTAGAAGTTACAGCTTGCTTATTGGCACGGATAAGACCAGCCGACTATTGTCATAGTCAATAATGGACAACGAATAATCAATAGTAGAGTAATGATTTCTTCAATAATTTGTTATCCATTGGGTAGGTATAATGCATTTTACATTACTAAATCATATATGGACCCCTATACTAACTAAAAAATATGACTATAAGAATATTTTAAACCTATTTTTGACTTTAATTTAGAGATGAAAAGAGCAACAGCGGCGTCTTTAAAAAAAAGCGTAATTTATTTGTGTTCCGTTTTATTTTTCGTTTATCCCTCCCAAAGAATACTAAAGGTTTTACTGCACAAGTTTTATAACCGTTCTTATATTGCTATGTTATATTTTTACGATTTCTGCTCAGAGTTTCTAGGCTTCGGATTCGACAACCAACCGAGAACATTCTTAACTTTATAACGCCGTCATATGCTGCTACTCTCGCTGATGGATATAAATACAGATACTAGTATTATGGGTACACGTAACTGGGACCATAAACGTAAAACGTGCTACGGTTCCCTTGGCACTCGTCGGGTACATCGACTTGAACTACAAATACCATTTTCGTGGAACCAAACTTTCCTTTTATATCGGCAGTGTAGTAATGTAAACATTCCGGAAGCATTTATTTGATTAGGTGTTCGGTCGTTTTAACAAGAAGCTTTTACGTTTCAGATAAATTGCAATGAAAGTTACAGTTCATTTTCTAAAGAAAATGTTCAGAACCTTCGATTTCGAACTTGGATTAATGAAAATGTCTATTGTACTTAGAAAAATATATGTTTCTTTATAACGCCGTCATATGCTGCTACTCTCGCTGATGGATATAAATACAGATACTAGTATTATGGGTACACGTAACTGGGACCATAAACGTAAAACGTGCTACGGTTCCCTTGGCACTCGTCGGGTACATCGACTTGAACTACAAATACCATTTTCGTGGAACCAAACTTTCCTTTTATATCGGCAGTGTAGTAATGTAAACATTCCGGAAGCATTTATTTGATTAGGTGTTCGGTCGTTTTATCAAGAAGCTTTTACGTTTTATATAAATTGCAATGAAAGTTACAAGTTCATTTTCTAAAGAAAGTGTTCAGAAACTTCGATTTCGAACTTGGATTAATGAAAATGTCTATTGTACTTAGAAAAATATATGTTTTTCAACACTAAAAAGAAAAACCTGATCGCGTTTTATGCCGGTTCTTCTCGATGAATAGATTGCCGAACTAGTAATTTTGAGTCCATATACACCTTCTTAGGGTCTAATTTGAAAAAAAAGTATTCTAGATAAATTTTGAAAAAAAAATATAATCTTTATAGCATTAGTATTTATTATGGCTCCAAATTAAATTATCTTATGAACGGTTTAGTTTCAAAGAGCGAAACAACAAAGGACCCTTTTTAGGGCGGGTGTAATGCCCTTGCTTCTTATTGATATTAAGTTAGAGAATTCCTGACACACCGTGACTCACTGTTTTCCAACTGAAAACCATTGCTGAGTGCTCCCCGCGATACTTGACGAGACGTAAAGTTGGATTAAGTACATTGTTATTTTTTATACATTGAGTTTATGTGGTTTTGTTATCATAGGAGGCAAACGAATAGGTCGGTCACCTGATGTTAAGTGATCACCACCGTTCATAGACACTTGCAACACCAGAAGAGTCACAAGTGTCTCCACCATCCTGTGTTTGGGGGAGGGGAGGTGGCTTATCCGGCGCTCTCACTGACCGAACGAAACGAAACAATGCAAGCACTGTTACTTCACGTCGGTTTTCTGCTAGAGGGTGGTACTACCCCGAGCCAACCCATTCATGCTGAAACCAGTAATAGCTTCAGCGTGGCTCTACCACCTTCAACCTTCACCTTCATACCTTGTTTGTAGGTATACGTATATTGTAAGTGTACAATTTATAATTTACTGCTAGCAATGATGAATAAATTATTTACTTGCAACACCAGAAGAGTCACAAGTGTCTCCACCATCCTGTGTTTGGGGGAGGGGAGGTGGCTTATCCGGCGCTCTCACTGACCGAACGAAACGAAACAATGCAAGCACTGTTACTTCACGTCGGTTTTCTGCGAGAGGGTGGTACTGCCCCGAGCCAACCCATTCATGCTGAAACCAGTACCAGCTTCAGCGTGGCTCTACCAACTTCAACCTTCACCTTCATACATTGTATATTGTAAGTCTACAATTTATAATTTACTTCTAGCAATTATGAGTAAATTATATGTTCCCTTCATTCTTAACAGTGTCGACATTTTCAAGTGAATAAATAAAATAATATTTTAACAAAAACTCGAGAAGAGATTTTTTTCTAACATAGTATGACGTATAATGAATTTGCATTATCAATCTCTATTAACCTTCTAAGAAATATTGAAGACAAATTGAATTTATTTACCTTGTCTTTACTAGTTGATGCTCGAGTCAATTACGATTGCCACAGAAATAATAAAGGATCGTGAAACAAATATATTGTATTTATCTTTGGAAAATTATTATCACCGTGGCACCTCTGGGCATAATGTTGTATAATATTTACTTTAATTATTTTAATTCTTTAGACAATAACCTAGATTTATTCTCAGATAGTATATCATGCCTTAGACAATGTTTATCCAGAGACTTTTTTTCATTATATTAACTTACAAAGTGTATGTAATCATGTTTTTATTTGTATATAAATCTATATTGATATCTCTCTTTTCTTTGTTTATTTATAGTTGTTTATAGTAGTTGTATGTTATTTATTTGCTATTTCATTAGTGTTAGCTGTAAGTTTTCCTAAATAAAAAAATAAAATAATCTATACGCAAATACGCAAAATAGCAGTATACAAGAAACTTTGCAGGCCGACGGGCTTTTTGTGTTTAAGGGTCATGCGGAATAGTCATAAAAGAGTGATTCATTTTTAAAGGACATTGATAATCGAACCACAATAAGTAACGGATAGGGGCAAGTATCGATCGGTGATAATTAAAGCAGTCTGACCGAGCATAACACCGGCCGCGGCAGAATCCATAAGCGGTTATCTCTAGAGCGCAATATATTCTTTAAACGGAATGCAGACGCCAGCACGGGCACACATAAAATACACAATTTCGAAAGCGTTATTAACGTGTATAGAAATGCAAATTGTTCATTCGACCTAAAAGAACATTTAATGAAACAAGACATTGTAACTCAAGTTTTTGAAAATAACCACAAATATAAAAAATGCCGAGAGCAAATACACAATCTTTTTTACATTTAATAAATACATTGCAAGGTAAGTGAACAAATTAAATGTCATCTTTTGCCTTGTTCTTTTTTCAGACGTCATAGTAAAATATTATATACCCTATGACACTCCCGCAATTAAGATGAACCGCACAACATATCATGTGTTAAGATCTGTCAAAATATTCGGACTACAAAGCGTGCCAAACTAAACATATAATACCTATATAATATACTCGAAAAATATTACCCTCGTTTTGTGCAGTCGGTTTTTATATAAGCCCATTGACTCTATCCTGTCTATCCTGTATGTAGCTTGAAACAAAATTTTTGTCATAATTTCGAAGGGATTAACTTTAGTATGCATAGAAGAATTTTGAAATATTGGGAAATATATACGTACAGCTATTTTTAAACAAAAAACAACTTTTCCATTAACTAATTCTTGTGTGTATAAAATATGGCAATTTTTTAATTTGTCGCAATCATTTTTTATTTTGAAATTATCTTATTGTTACTTTTGCAAGATTAAAAAAAATCAACAAGTGTTTTTAATAAACATTTCATTGTTTATTTCATATAATTATTTTTAGAAGAGTATTTTGTAATATTCATTAATTTAACAGTGACATCAAATTGGATGCCCTAAAACATTAATATATTATTTAATTAAGATGATACATTTAACATTGTAGTTTGTTTTGTAAATATAAAGTTTTGTAAATGTAATACTGCTGCTATTTTGTATAATTATAAACAATTATCTATTATAATGACTCACATTCGATGTATAAAATCGCAGGCGCCATATAGAGGTAGGCAGGTGAAGTAAGAATGTGGCAAACATAGAAATTAAACCAAAAATAATAGTAAAACATCGACCATGATTATATATGGGTAACATTACAATTTAGCAAATTTTTATAACAGTTAAAATATAAATTGATCTTGGTAATACTAACGACATTTAATAGTTTAGGTAAAGCCAAGAACAGAATGACTAAAGTAATTTAATGGCTAGTTAACTTTCTTGCTTCTAATACAACGAAATATAACTAAAACCTAGTCGGACAATAAACCTTATAATCGAAAATAGAATCATGTCAATTGGTTCATATAAAACACAAAGTCCCACCTTCTGTCCATTATTTGAAAACCAATGAACCAATTGACATGATTCTATTTTCGATTATAAGGTTTATTGTCCGACTAGGTTTTAGTTATATTTCGTTGTATTAGAAGCAAGAAAGTTAACTAGCCATTAAATTACTTTAGTCATTCTGTTCTTGGCTTTACCTAAACTATTAAATGTCGTTAGTATTACCAAGATCAATTTATATTTTAACTGTTATAAAAATTTGCTAAATTGTAATGTTACCCATATATAATCATGGTCGATGTTTTACTATTATTTTTGGTTTAATTTCTATGTTTGCCACATTCTTACTTCACAATGACAATATTTAAATGTTAGAATTTGTTTATTGCAATTATTAACATTAGTGTGGTTTTCATATCTATTGGCACTCGGAGCAATAATTATATACATTATTATAAAGTCAATCAAACGTATGATGAGCTGCAAAATATCAATATTACATGTACACACGTCCCTATAGTACGTCTCACTAGTCTTACGCAAGCCTCGTAAGCACAATACGACCGGTCATGCTTACGTAGCATGTCATGACGCGAAATTATAAATTTATCTCCTTATAAATAACCTATAATATTCAGATAAAATTTTCAAATATTGGGAAATATATACGTACAGCTATTTTTAAACAAAAAACATTTTCTATTAACTAATTCTTGTGTGTATAAAATATGGCAATTTTTTAATTTGTCGCAATCATTTTTTATTATGACATTATCTTATTGTTACTTTTGCAAGATTAAAAAAAAATCAACAAGTGTTTTTAATAAACATTTCATTGTTTATTTCATATAATTATTTTTAGAAGAGTATTTTGTAATATTCATTAATTTAACAGTGACATCAAATTGGATGCATAGAATATCCCGTTCTATAATCAGACCGCAATATAGGATCAACTAACAGTAATTACAATTTTTAATGGCAGTATATTCTAAACGCTGTCCGACTAATTGATAAAACGTGGAGTTAAAGACATTACTGAAGCACATATTTTAAATACAAAACCTTAGTAGGACATTGTTGAAAGTAAGGACTTACCTATATAGGTACTCTCCAGGACACCGCAAGACATCCCAAAAAGCTAGATAGCTCCTGGGAAAATAGATCCTTAGGCAAGCCTAATCTAAATCAGAATAAACTGCGTGTCTTGCACGATATATATAAATCACTATACACAATATATATTTTAATAGATAGCAATCGTTAACCTAAAATTGCTGTTACAAAAGTAACATCCGTTTGTGGAAAAAGAAACGGAACATCTTATCATACCTGCAATTCAGTAATTTCATTAACTCGTAAGTGAGAAAACAAATTGCAAGAGGGAATAAAAATATATGTATAACAGCCAAAATAAGGCATAAAACTTCTTACTCCATATTTCAGCGACCCTTGTCAACGTTTACTATTTACGGCTATAGTCACGACCAACGTATTAGTAACTACCGACATAGAACCGGAGTCATTGCCAATTTACCCAAGACATGATTTAAACTGTCCAAATAATATAATCATCGTACGTGCTGACACATTTCATGCTAAAACTACGGCAGCGCGGTGGCGTAATTAGATTAGATTTCAAGACGACTGTAAATGGATGCATAGTTCATACATCTTTAAAAAATTTGCATATAGGAAATACAAAGGAAGAACGTGATAAGCTATCTATAATATTCAGATAAAATTTTCAAATATTGGGAAATATATACGTACAGCTATTTTTAAACAAAAAACATTTTCTATTAACTAATTCTTGTGTGTATAAAATATGGCAATTTTTTAATTTGTCGCAATCATTTTTTATTATGACATTATCTTATTGTTACTTTTGCAAGATTAAAAAAAAATCAACAAGTGTTTTTAATAAACATTTCATTGTTTATTTCATATAATTATTTTTAGAAGAGTATTTTGTAATATTCATTAATTTAACAGTGACATCAAATTGGATGCCCTAAAACATTAATATATTATTTAATTAAGATGATACATTTAACATTGTAGTTTGCTTTGTAAATATAAAGTTTTGTAAATGTATGATACTACTGGTATTTTGTATAATTATAAACAATTATCTGTTATAATGACTAACATTCGATGTATAAAATCGCAGGCGCCATATAGAGGTAGGGAAGTGAAGTAAGAATGTGGCTAACATAGAAATTATAAGTTATTTTGTCGATTTAGATTAGTTCAAATTAAACCAGAAATAATAGTAAAACATCGACCATGATTATATATGGATAACATTACAATTTATCATTTTTTATAACATCTTAAATATAAATTAACCTTGGTAATACTTTGCCTTGATTTAAAAAATATTAACGATTTTTTTTCCTCGAACTGACTACGCTATTAACCCGACAGGGTCTTTACAGCTTCACCGGACTACTAAATATTAACGACATTTGACTTTTAACGACAATAACTTAGGTAAAGCCAACAACAGAATGAACTAAAGTAATTTAATGTCTAGTTAACTTTCTTTTAACCTCAAAGAGTGTTCCATATATTTTCTAATATATCGAAACATAACTAAAACCTAGTCGAACAACAAACCTTATCATCGGAAATAGAACCATGTAAATTGGTTCTTTGGTTTTCAAATAATGGACAGAAGGTGGGACTTTGTGTTTTATAACATATTTCGGACTCTGCCATAATGGAAGCTTTATAAAAAATATATACCTATAAACGAAATGAGAACAATGAATTAAATGAGTCAGACTACATGTTTCACTCCCCATTATGAGTCACCAGCGGGATTGTGAATTTTCCCAAATTAATAGTCTTTGAATTTTTAAATTAATCACAGTATGAATAATATTGTATTTTCAGAATTTGTTTAATGAAATTATTAACATTAGTGTGGTCTTCATATGTATTGGCATTCGGAGCAATAATTATATACATAAGTACTTTAATCCCCCCAAAGTATGATGAGCTGCAAAATATAAATATTACATGTACACGCGTTTCTACTGTGACGCAAATGCAATACGGCTCAAATCACTCTTACTAGCATGTAATGACGCAAAATTAAAAATGTATGTCCTGCCAAAAATACCGTTCAACGCGCCTTATGAAGTTTTTACATCAAAAAAATAACAACATAAGACAATACGTTTCTATTCGCTTCTTTTTTACACAACGAAAGGCTAATATTTAATCTATTTTTACAAAAGGAAACATTGATAACCACGAATATTTTTTAATTCTTTTTATAAGTATATTATATTTGACATCCCAATAAAAGCTCCAAATTCAATCAGAAACACTCATATCGTATGATCTATTACCTTCCCGTATGTTTGTTATTGATAAAATAATATAAATGTTTTTATAAATATATATAATATGGTAAAAGAATATTCTTAATTATTTCATCCTGCGAAACTGAAAATTCCATTTTTAACAATCGTCTGAAATAACGTAATTTAATTTACTATGACTTAAAAAAATATTGAAGCCATAAATATCTTCTGGAAAGGCTACAGTTTATGAAACCAATAATGATGACATTCGAATTTTGAAAATTCACATAAAGCATTCGAGAACCTCGATAAGCTATTTCAACAAACAAACAAAACGCTGGAACAAAAGAAATGGTCACGGTAACAAAAAATATTGTTATAAAGGCACAAAGGGTGTTGTGCGAATTACTGTTTTGTTATTTCCGTGACGTGTACGGACATCGCGAGGAGCGAGTGCCAAGGATTCTCTTTGTTCGTTACATACATTTTATACATTTCTGCTCAACGTAATGAAGTCATTACTCTTTATTAAATATCGTTTGAAGATACTACGCCTAAAGTTCGAGTCCCGTTACACTTTGATTACGAAAAACAATGTGTTCGTGTACCCATTTACTCAACATTCTGAGAAAATGTATCTGGTATAACAATTACTCTTCATAAATTAATTGAAATAACATGTGAATTATTTTTGCAGTTAGAATAAAGAAAAAAATACATGTATCAATGTGTAGACGCGGAGGATATTATATTTTTGGCTTATACATGAGAATGCTCATAAATGATATACTATACCGACTATACATTTACTCATTTTGCTATACTTAGGTTAGCTTACATAGGTCGCGAATTGCATGTATCAGGCAACAGCCAAAGCCGAGGTGTGCCGCGCACCCTTGAGCTAGTTGTCAAAATAAAATCGGCTGAGTGCCTTAAGCGCTCGCCTTAGTAGTCCGGTGAAGTTGTTAAGACCTTGCTTGGTCAATAGCGTACTCAGTTCGAAAAAAAAAAACTATACTACTAGACCCAGAGATACTTTTATACATACTTACATATACACATCTACCTTAACTACCTTACATTTAACGCATAACGCGTAACGAAATTTTTCCGTAACACACTATAAGAAGTTTCACTTCAATAGTGGCCACAGATCAGATTTCGCGTGGTTGTAATAAACTACTGAATTTTTATGTCCGTATAATCAGTACTTCGATTATCATAAGTTTGGTATTAAATTGACTTATGTGTAATTGTGAGCACAAACCCTTTAATTATTAGTAAACCATTGCTATGTATTCTTTGAGTAATACTTATTTTTCACGCCTTTGCGGTTTTGATAATTTTTTGTACATGTGTATTTATTACCTACTAACTGCCGATCCTGGCTTCGCCCGGGAGTACTGACGAAGAAAATGTGATCAAAGCTTTTCTCTTTACAGTACAACCATGTAATAAAATAAAATGACAACCGAACACCCAAATGTCAATCTGACAATTCTGTTAATATTTTTTAATAACACTCTACAGTCGTATATCTTACACACTCACTTTTTTATATGAACATTTTTTAAAGTGAAACCTTTTTTCTGTCGCCTCAAACTTTTTCGTCGATCTATCGCATGTCGCATTAAAGCCGGCCGCTGAGTAGAGGTAAAGTGAGAGGCGCTTGGCAGAACAGACAAGGCCAGTATGGTGGCGCACATGGCTCAATTCAAAATGAGTCAATGATTTAAATAAATAGTATGCTCAGTTTTTAACATTCGTCTATCATCTAAATGATTATATTTGTTATGTACTCCGTACTCTAATACGCAGATTTAAATGAAAGTTTGGAGATCTTGTGTAAGTACTGTTGATTTCCTATTATCATTTTCCAATTATTAAGTTACGATTAAAAACGCGATTCTAATAATATTATATATGCCTACGATCCAAAAAAAAAAATTCCATAGTGGTTGCCTAAAACCACACCGCTTTTTAACACAAAATTTTCACTTATCCGAATGATTTTTCAAACATTATTTTTTCATGTGAATCTTGTCCTTATAATTACAAAAAAATCAAAAAAGAATTAGCCAAATAGTCTGGAATTGATTTTTATTTATACAGAAAATATAATGAACCAAAATATTTCTACTTGAATTCTTTATTTAAACAAAAACAATGAATCGTCAACATTGCGTCAAATTTCTTTATCTACAAATGAAATGGAGATCACTGGGACACAAATACGTAAAACGCCACAAAGAGACGTGAGTACCAAAGAGTGACAGATCATTTTCATTTTATTTGGCGGAAGCACTTAGTTCTATTTCGGTTGTTATGTGCTCGCGGTACGAAAGCTCGAAACTACGTTGAGTAGAATCAAACAACTGATCGATGCATTTGGACGATTACTTCGTAGCCGTGATTTCGTCCACTTTTTAGGCAAATTATTTTGAATACTTTTTTCAAAACTGATTACACGCTGTTAACCTGAAGCGCTTTTATAGCTTCACTGGGTTTGGTAGCAAGCGCGGATTCAATAAGAAGGAATTCAATAAGAGTTATGGACACTAGTTTTTAATGAAAAATAACTCATAATAATTACTTTAAATAACGATTAATCTAATTTCATAATATAACATTAACCTACGGAAATATAGATTTTAATATTAATTTTACCTTATATCATAATATGACAACTATTATTTTTGTAGGTGGTAGCCACGCTGAAGCTATTACTGGTTTCAGCATGAATGGGTCGGCTCGGCCGGGGCAGTACGACGCGACCCACAGAAAACGGCTGTCTCCTCACAGGACGAGGCCCGGCGGCAGCGATATCGCTGCTGGGCCAACCGCTGGGGCGGCACGATTAAGTCTATAGAGATCTCGTGCCGCCCCAACTTAGCGGTAGACGTACACCGTGGGGTTTTAGTCCGTGCGAGACGGACATAACCCATCCTCTCCCCCGAGAGGATGGTGTATCCATAAGGTATTTCCCCACGTAAAAAAAAAGGTCAGTGAGAGCGCCGGAGGCTCACCTCGCCTTCCCTCCCTCCCCCGCCTCTCCCTCTCACCACAAACACAGGTTAGCAATGCACTTGTGGCTCTCCAGATGTTGCTAGTATCTATTGCCAGTGGTGATCACTTAACATCAGGTGTCAATAAAAAAAATCATTCGGTTTAAAATTATGATCTTTAACTTTATCATCATTTGACTACCGTTTAACATCAATTTAAAAACATCAATCACATACTTTAATATTTGGAAAGGCTACAGTTTATGAAACCAATAATGATGACATTCGAATTTTGAAAATTCACATAAAGCATTCGAGAACCTCGATAAGCTATTTCAACAAACAAACAAAACGCTGGAACAAAAGAAATGGTCACGGTAACAAAAAATATTGTTATAAAGGCACAAAGGGTGTTGTGCGAATTACTGTTTTGTTATTTCCGTGACGTGTACGGACATCGCGAGGAGCGAGTGCCAAGGATTCTCTTTGTTCGTTACATACATTTTATACATTTCTGCTCAACGTAATGAAGTCATTACTCTTTATTAAATATCGTTTGAAGATACTACGCCTAAAGTTCGAGTCCCGTTACACTTTGATTACGAAAAACAATGTGTTCGTGTACCCATTTACTCAACATTCTGAGAAAATGTATCTGGTATAACAATTACTCTTCATAAATTAATTGAAATAACATGTGAATTATTTTTGCAGTTAGAATAAAGAAAGAAATACATGTATCAATGTGTAGACGCTGAGGAAATTATATTTTTGGCTTATACATGAGAACGCTCATAAAGTATATCTTATACGAAGTCCCGTAGTATAAATACTTAACTATACATTTACTCATTTTGCTATACTTAGGTTAGCTTACATAGGTCGCGAATTGCATGTATCAGGCAACAGCCAAAGCCGAGGTGTGCCGCGCACCCTTGAGCTAGTTGTCAAAATAAAATCGCCTGAGTGCCTTAAGCGCTCGCCTTAGTAGTCCGGTGAAGTTGTTAAGACCTTGCTTGGTCAATAGCGTAGTCAGTTCGAAAAAAAAAACTATACTACTAGACCCAGAAATACTTTTATACATACTTACATATACACACCTACCTACCTACCTTACATTTAACGCATAACGCGTAACGAAATTTTTCCGTAACACACTATAAGAAGTTTCACTTCAATAATGGCCACAGATCAGATTTCGCGTGGTGGTATTTAACTACTGAATTTTTATGTCCGTATATCAGTATTTCGATTATCATAAGTTTGGTATTAAATTGACTTATGTGTAATTGTGAGCACAAACTCTTTAATTATTAGTAAACCATTGCTATGTATTCTTTGAGTAATACTTATTTTTCACGCCTTTGCGGTTTTGTACATGTGTATTTATTACCTACTAACTTCCGATCCTGGCTTCGCCTGGGAGTACTGACGAAGAAAATGTGATCAAAGCTTTTCTCTTTACAGTACAACCATGTTATAAAATAAAATGACAACCGAACACCCAAATGTCAATCTGACAATTCTGTCAATATTTTTTAATAACTCTCTACAGTCGTATATCTTACACACTCACTTTTTTATATGAACATTTTTTAAAGTGAAACCTTTTTTCTGTCGCCTCAAACTTTTTCGTCGATCTATCGCATGTCGCATTACAGCCACTGTCTACTCCACAGAGATAAAGTGAGAGGCGCTTGGCAGACCAACCAAGACCAGTATGGTGGCGCACATGGCTCAATTCGAAATGAGTCAATGATTTAAATAAATAGTATGCTTTTTAACATTCGTCCATCATCTAAATGATTATATTATTATTATTATATATTCTGTACTTTAATACGCAGATTTAAATGAAATATATGGATATCTTGTATAAGTACTGTTGATTTCCTATTATCATTCCCATTTTCCAATTATTAAGTTACGATTAAAAACGCGATTCTAATAATATATGCCTACGATCCGAAAAAAAATTAAATTCCATTGTGGTTTCCTAAAACCACACCTATTTTTAACACAAAATTTTCACTTATCCGAATGATTTTTCAAACATTATTTTTTGATGCGAATCTTGTCCTTATTGTCCTTTCAAACAAATCAAAAAAGAATTAGCCAAATAGGTGCCGCCGCGCCGTTTTGAAGTCATTCGCTTATATATATTCTGGAATTGATTTTTATTTATACAGAAGACATAATGAACCAAAATATTTTTACTCGAATTCTTTATTTAAACAAAAACAATGAATCGTCAACATTGCGTCAAATTTCTTTATCTACAAATGAAATGGAGATCACTGGGACACAAATACGTAAAACGCCACAAAGAGACGTGAGTACCAAAGAGCGACAGATCATTGTATTTGGCGGAAGCACTTAGTTCTATTTCGGTTGTTATGTGCTCGCGGTACGAAAGCTCGAAGCTACGTTGAGTAGAATCAAACAACTGATCGATGCATTTGGACGACTACTTCGTAGCCGTGATTTCGTCCACTTTTTAGGCAAATTATTTTAAATATTTTTCTTCGAACGGATTACTCGCTTTTAAACTGAAGCGCTTTTATAGCTTTACTGGGTTTGGTAGCAAACAAGGAATTCAACCAAAACTTTGAACACTTGTTTTTAATGAAAAATAACTCGAAATAATTACGTTAAATAACGATTAATTTAATTTCATAATATAACATTTTTTTCAGATCAGCCTTCGGAAATTTAGATTTTAAAATTAATTTTACCTTATATAATATGACTTTATTATGAATTATCATTATATGACAATTATTATTTTTGTAGGTAGTAGTCACGCCGCTGAAGCTATTACTGGTTTCAGCATGAATGGGTCGGCTCGGCCGGGGTAGTACCACTCGACCCACAGAAAACCGACGTGAAGTAATAGTGCTTGCATTGTTGCATTTCGTTAGGTTAGTGAGAGCGCCGGAGGCTCTCCCCCCTCTCCCGAAACACAGGCTGGCAACGCACCTGTACTCCCATAGTATTACTAGTGTCTATGGCCAGTGGTGATCACTTAACATCAGGTGTCAAAAAATAAATTAATTCCGTTTAAAATTATGATCTTTAACTTTATCATCATTTGACTACCGTTTAACATCAATTTAAAAACATCAAGCACATACTTTAATATTACTATTTGGAACGTTGAAGGAAGAAGTTTAAGCTATGCACGCGGCATTGGAAATTAGCGCGAACGCTGAGACATTGATAAATTACCGTTAAGTAAGAAAAGAAGTCGGAGGTAATTACACCTAAACCTTGATTATGTTTTGTCCGTAATTACACTTTTATAATACAATTATTCGTTGCATGATTTTACTCTGAATTTTCAAAACATTCGTAATTCCGAAGAATGTTTTAGTAGCCAGAGTTAGTTTTAAAAAGTTGCACATATATATTTCAATGTATTAATTTTAAAGGTTATTTGTAAAGCAAATAAAATAACAAGGTTATTATTTAAGTTGTTGCCGTTTTAAAATAAAAGAATAAAAACATAATGCCATATAACTAATACTTATATATTGGATAAAAATTGCCTTTGCAACAGAAGGAACAACGTAATTTTGTAATGGGTGAGCACGCACTTTTAAGAACACACTAGATCTCTCAACAGCATAATAATTCGTGTCAAGCGTTTATCAGTGCAGTAAACAGTAAGTGCGCACTTATTTAGTTATGCATTCTTTATTTAACTTCATAAAGACATCGAGAAATTGGTAGATATACCATACAAGAACTATACATAATATATATTGAACAATTCCTAAGATTCTCAACACAAAGATGCTAAATTATTGAAATAGTTATTTGGGTATCTCATAAAAGAAAAGACATTTATAAAACAGACTAGAATATTATAAGCCAAAAATAAATCACAATTTCTTAAATCCGGTTCAATATCTACTTGGCAAAAGAAATTTTAATAACGTTAAAAATGCTGCAATTTGTTATAATAACTGTGTGATTTACACGTTGATTTAGTTCATTCATTATAATGATAGCTAATATTTTAAATTAAAATGTATTTCTTTTCGAATTCGTAATTCTCTACTTCGGGGACACGGGTCGGTGAGTTCTCGGAGCGACTGTTTTTTTTTCTTTTACCATTGGTCTCGTTTTAGTTTGCCAGGTCAATAGCATAGTCAGTTCGAAAAGCGGGGTCGCGACCGAGAGCCATTGAGATTTCAATAAAACTCGAAAGGGGAATAAATCGTTGGCTGAGCATATTGTGTTCCTACCAGATGACGCTGCCTACCCCTGCTTCGTGACTATACAACGCTACACACATTCCGACACGATATATTGAATTTATTTATACTATTTACACTATATTTCTTAGTAAATAATAGGATATTATACCAATAAAACATCATGTACAAGATATTTAATATCGAATATATCGAATCTATCGAATATTTATATTCAAAAGTGAATACCCTCCAAACGATACACAGTAAATAAAACTCCAAGTATAGGTACGGAATATCTGCCGTTTTGTGAACAGTCCGGTGGCTCAAGTGACATTATATTATACCTAACCGTTGATGGTCTTTGTTAGACATCCAGCCAATAGTCTATAGCTTATAGACATTCTGTATCGGCTTAATAATACGAGCCAATAATAATTTAGTACCGGTCAATAGTAGGAAGAATATGCCATCAGTGCGAAAACTACGCCAATAGAACAATCGGCTGGTGAATGACATGGTTTCAATAAACTGAATTAGCTATGTTATCAATCAGAATCGATTTTTCTAGTGTTATTGTCCTCGCTACCACATTTAAGAGACAGTACAAATTACTGACATATTCCAATTTAGTAAAATTAAAACAAATTAATATAATACAGTAAAGTAAAAAACTTCAGAAACGTCACGAATATTGAAAAAAATAATCAACGTTGCTGAGGTGATCGACAAGCACAATCGAAATTGATGTACACAAGGCAGCCATAAATTGTCAATTAAAATCAATTGGAACATCTATTAATCTATATAATTATTCTATGGGCATGCAAAATCGTAAACTCGGTTTGACCATTTGTTTTCATTTAGCCCGATACATTAGATCCTATATTCATCATCACAATAGTATAAGGAATTGATTAATCATTGCATATAGTTTGCAAAATATTAGTAACGACGACCCAGTGACTATATTCAGCAAAAAAATATTTATGGTATAATTTACACAAGGCTTTATAGGACTAATTAAATTATAATATAACAAATTCCATAACAAACGGACCAAGACAACATTCGTACATAATAGCAAAATTTATTTTCTATGTCCTACTCTCTAATATAATATATTAGAGAATATATAGTAGAGTAATAGTAAAATAATAAATAAAGTAGTAGTAATAAATAGTAATATTTCTCTGGCATACTAAATAAAATAAAATACCTTATATACTCAAGATATTATTAATACACTGCACGATTATAAAGAACCTTTCGTAAAATATTCAGAAGAAACAAAAGCACATCTGAATATAGAAACACCAAAGTACATTTTACAAAGGAGCAGAACACACATAAAAGAATAAAGAAGGAAAGAAGACCCTGTAGCTACGTCGTTTGTTGAAAAAAACAACCATTCCCTGTTCCCGCGGGGAAGCTGATAAAAACATGCCACAAGTTCGTCGACTATATTCTGACAGTTCCGAGTTTCTAGTACGACTTTTGATAGTTTTTATACACGCTACTATTAAATATATAAAAGAAAACGAAACCGAAGATATTCAGAATGACAGAGCCATAGAAATGCGTAATAGAATTATATTAATTGTAACACCGATGCTCATTATTGAATTATTTAAAAGACAAGAAACTTCATGCGTTTGTGGGTGCAGTAAATATAATTGGAATAACAGCACATTTTAAATTACCGTAAATAAAAATGAATCAACAGCCAAGTTTAAATTGCGGAAGTTTTTTGCACATATACTGATACAATAGGAATGAGTATTTGGAGAGTATATTAACAGTAACAGCTTTAAAATTTTATACGAGATACCAAAAATAGCTTAAAAATGAAGTGTCGGTCTTCAATTAAGGTTGATTTGCTAGTGTGATTATTATTTGGTGACGCTTAAAATTAGTTTCATTTTTTTATAATAAAAATGGACAGATTATATAACTCCCAGTCAATAAAACAAAAAAAAAGAGCAAATATAGACGTACGCTTCAAAGTATAAAGCCGTAAACATGATAAATATAAGACGGTAGAATCCACAATACGAACAGATACCACGGCATAAAATTTGAAACATAAAGTTGTTATTCCGAACGGTTATTTATAAGATGGTCGTATAAAGTTGGACCAGTGGGTACTCTGTATGATGAAATTGGGTTCGACCCAAAAACCGATGAATATTGACCAACTTCGACCTTCGGCGTCATTTGAACTGACGGCGTGAAATTGAAGGACTATATTCTCAATAGGATGGCATTATTTTTGTTATGGGTACATAGAAAGATTAAATATAGAATACATACTTTAGAGTACCACCAGATTTTATAAAAGGTACTCTGTGGACCAAACCTGGTGGATATCTAAAACTTAATTCAATTATTGTATACTTTTATGATACAGAATATTATACTAATTAATTTACGCTATAGTGTACAAAATATAAATAAATATTTGAGTGAAATCAGATTTTAAGAAATGTATTACCATTCCTTAACACAAACATGTTACCGAATGATGACCACAGTTCTATCAAAGGATTTCTACGTTTACCAGACGGCTAATGATAGTTTCATATTTACTGAGATAAATAGCAAATTATATATTACACTATAAATAGGAGTATACTCACTACCTCGACAAATGAAACTCAGAATTAAATAAGAAAAACCAGAGTACACTAATTTAAATAAATTTCAACAAGGTATAAACCTAACGAAGATAAAGTTCCAAGGCAATGTCTAGAACGTTGACAGTTAAACGGGCAAAACTTTATAATCCCGTGGAATATATAAAACAAAACATACGTTTATTCCATATACAAATTAAATACATTCTAAGTAGAAGTACAATCTTTAAGAAATATGTTTAAGGTCAATGGTCCCACTCCGCGGACCGTTAAGACAACTCAACCGTACGATCCCCACTTACTGAATACATATTGTAGTCGTGCTCAAAGATAAAAAGGATACATTTCCTGGAAGAAGTCGAGGCTAGGCGGCTGCAGGATGTCTAACGCTGATAGTACCTACAAGAATAAAACATACCATATATAAACTCGGACGCTCGTCCGCCAATAAGAGCTAAGCTCCCCGAATGTCAGTTTGACACGTGATTATCATCACCACATTGACCGCGGCTCCAATTTTCTCGTTTCAATGCAAATTTATTTGAATACAGAGCTACAAATGCGCACAAACCGCAAACAGCACAAGCTGATCGATATGATATAAGGAAAATGAATAAATTATGAACAGAATTGTACACTGCATTATAATTATTTCGTGATAATGCCAAATTCAAACCTTATTATCATACTAAAGAGGTTTCTATAAATTGATGTGTACGCTCGTGACGTCATTGTTTAAAAAAATCGCAATATCACCAATTAATACATTGAGTTGCATGAGTATCTTAATTAACGTTTAAAATGTAATCACTGAGTATGGAATTTTACTTATTTAAGTTAGGTAAACCCATAAGATCCTATCTCTCATTCGGTCGTGAGAACAACGGCTAAGTTAATTGAAAGCATTTTTAGGGCGCCGAAAACGATGTTCTAAGAAAAGCTTTCAAGAGTTATTTAAAAATAACTGTTCAAAGTAATAAGCATTAATTACATTTCGTTCAGTTGTAGGATTACTTTGGTAATATTAAGAATGAAAGGTTTACGATATCGTACTTACGTTTTCGTGTTTGAAGAAGCAGAGCATTTTGAGTTCACGGAAGACACGCTTAGAGGAGACAAGTGACTGAAACACGTTGGGTAGTTTCTTGAGCGCCACACGCCGGCCATCGCGTGGGTCAGTTACGGCCCTGTTAACAAACGAGAAAACATTAAAAATTATATTCAGTACAGAATGATACTCATTTTTGGTTACTTCTTTACATATCCTTATGATGCTGACGTGGAACGTGGTCTCATGAAGAAATAAATTGTACACAAATAAAATATCGACTAGATGAAGTGACAATATCTAATGATACCATCTATCCAGAACATCAATTAGTGCTAAATAATTAAACTTAGAATAAAATTGATATCACATAAAAATGAATACCATAAATGAACAACAATGTATTAAAAATGCATGATATTTACGAGATGGGTTATCAAAAAGAGTAATTGAAACTCGTAATGTCTGTGTATAATCGATCGATTGTTACTTATACGAATATAAATTATCACTTTAATCAGAAAGTTCAGTGTTGCCACTTTAGTCACATTTTGAAATATGTCACAATTATTTTATTTTTTTTTCGAACTGACTACGCTATTGACCAAACAAGGTTTTAACAGCTTCACCGGACTACTAAGGCGAGCAATTAAGGCACTCAGCCGATTTTATTTTGACAACTAGCTCAAGAGTGCGCGGCACACCTCGGCTTTGGCTGTTGCCTGATACATGAAATTCGCGACCTATGTAAGCTAACCTAAGCTAAGCTAACTATTCATACATATATGAGTTGTTGAAACATATATGTGTACCAAGCATACATACCTCAACAACCTTTATATATATTTCGTATCCGATAATATTCTAAACTATTTCAGTTTGATAAGGGGAAAAAATAAAACCCTTCCACCTGCATGTGTAAGCGTGTATGCGTGCACGTGTGTGGAGGTGATATGTGTAATGTTGTCGCAGTGATGTGAGATTTTGTGTCACTGTATCGCGCGGTCACAATTAATTGTTGTCAGTTACAAGTATTGGAAAAGTATCAACTAATTTTAAATCACAGTTGATTTCTTGGTCCAATTAGATAATAATGCAGATAGATAATATTTCAATAAGAAAAGATATTATATATACGATATATTCCTGGATGAGAATCATCGATATAATAGCAAGTATGAAAAAAAAACCGCTAAAATGGAATGACTGTGATGAGCGACTGAAATTGAGGATTGAAATATTATAAAATGCAATTAATCATCCTGTTGTCAATAGTTAAAAATAAACATTGACGAAGCGTTTTAGAAATATTATAAGATAAATCATATATCAATAATTATATACCTACTAATAGTTCGAAAATGATGGAATTCGTTAATATTCTTAAATTGAATTGCTCTTCCTATTGTCGTTTATTTTCCAACAATGTCCCATTACCATTACAATGTTGTGGGATTACGCAATGCAATATGAGTTTACACAGTGGTTCGTGACGTGTGTTGACATAACCATATGAATCCAAAGTTTAAAATTACTATGGCAACATTATCGTCATATACAATGCTCATTTCGTGACTTAAGAACTTTGTAGATAAAATGTAAACCAATATTTAAATATAAATTTCTTCTGTACGTGTGTATGTCACTGAACTTTAGGAGGAGCCTGAACGGCTGGGCCGAATTTAATAAAATTTTGTGTGCGTGTTCGAGTGGATCCGAGAAAGGTTTAGATTCACAATCGGACCCTGATGGCGCTGTGGTTTAGATTTTTTTATATATATAGATAAATATAACGATATTACTAATTTTGTGGAATATAGTAACTGTAATATATTTATTGAGGTGTATGCACTATCTTCTAAATATATAACACAGAATTCCCGAATTTGAGACGCACTAAAATTTAATTTAAGAATAGAACCTTTCTTAAGTACGACCCCGGGATCATCAACGTCACACCCATTTCTGGCGCAACGCAGTAATGTTTACGTCAGGGCACTGTTCCGATTTAAAAGGTATATAATACAGTAATATTATACTCATCATCGTTTGTGAATTCAATAAGAAAATCTTTATGTACCGACCGTCATTAAAAATAATTCGATTTACATGTTTCGCATAACAAATTAAGTTTTATAACTAACTTTTTTATGTTGAGAATATTTTTTTACAGAAAAATCATAAGCATATTTACCATTAACCTTGGACACCTTCTGGCTAGTATAAATCAAGTCAAACCATGCCCGAGTTCAACACTTACATATGCAAAACAGACAAAATTGTTATTATAATTAATTATTCCATGTTATTATAATTAATTATTCCATACGCATAAACACATAATTTTAGCGAGTTTTGTTAGCGTTTAACATAAATATTAACGCACGGCAGACTTCTATTAATAAACTAAATAAATATTGGTTCTTTATATTTACATCTCTGGTTCACGAACTTTCATAACCATTATTTAAGCGTAAAACGTAGAACTATCTATGAATTTTACGTTCGGTTTATTAAAGAATCCATGCGAATTCAATTCATAATCATTTATTTTGTAAACTCTTAAAGAAAATCAATACAAAGGCTGTTCGAAACGTGAAAGCATAAATTTTGATAATGTAATTTGTTTATTATACGACGTTCCATGCGCACCCTAGTATTAAAGGGACCGTTAGGTCTGCCCTTGCGATTATTATCGCTCGAAGAGCTCAGGGCCGTGATAATATCCGTCACAAAAGGAAATAGGGATGCCGACCGGGGTTCGAGCGTTAAGAGAGCAACGACCGAAGCAGCCAGTGTTAACTTCGTCGTATTGTTAATGGAACAAATATCTTTGGAAGTTTTGAAATTAACACAATTATATCCCTTTAAACTTTAATATAATATACCATGATATATAAATTCATTTTAGTCAGTCACAGTTAATTATATCGATAGGGCTAACAGTGTATATTGGGTACCATATAAAAGTGATTCACCGGAAATTTACTTAACGTTTTAAATACATATGATTCATGTCGAAGTAATAGATAGCATCAGAGCCCAATTTAACCATTATCGAGTTTCATTATTGAAATTATTCTCACTTATGATTAATAAATATTTCAGATTTATTCAGGAATTCTCTTTACAGTATGCGGTATTCTTGTTGTTCACCTATACTTGTATGGTAACTTATAAGTAGTTATTTGCTTTGTGAATAAAAATAACGTCTATATGACTCATATATTAAATCGTTCACATTTTGTCGCATCCTTATCATAATACTCCAGATCCGCAGCTCTGTTTCATATCACAAATGCAATTTCGTTCTCTTCTAATATCACAATGAATTTAAACTAAACTTATTATTTATACATTATCATCCTAATATTTACAAAATTATTGTCAATTTCTCAATATATAAATTTTCATTGTGGTCATTTATTCGCTTTCTTGTTTTTATTTCCTGCTGCTAAAGTTATTAAAACACAGTTCTTTGACAGAAAGAACTGCATAATATTAAAGTGTTAACAATGCTGTCCTCGATTCAGCAAGCTGAATAAGCATCGAAGACAATAGCAGGAAGTATCCTTGAATTTAAAATATAGTTGGCCATTAAAAAGTAAACAAATTCTCTTTATAATATAACCGACATTCTTGTAAGTTGAACAAAAGTGAAAGAGAGGTGTCGCCTGATTTTATTAACAAATGCTAAAATTATCGAAAGTATTAGACAATGTTTATTTTTTAAGATACTTTAGTGAATATTTTATTAACAAATATATATTATTTATGTGCACGATTCCGCTTGTGTCATAAAAGGCGTGAAGAGGCACATGTGCAGGTTGGCATGATAGCGACGACTGCCGTTGTTATTTAACACCGACGGTCGCTAACCGATTTAGATCCATTTTTTACCGGTTTGATATATATATATACTCGTATATATATTTATTTCTACATACTCTTGACCCGTACCTTTTTATAATTTCGTTTGTTAATTACTGAAAAACAGTTTCAAGTGTAGTGCAGCTAATACATTGAGCAAGACTACAGTACAGTAGTAGTACAGTTGAAGCTACAGTATTATCATTATTATATTCAACTATTATTATTATATTACACTTTATTGTTATTATTATTTTAATTTTCCTCATGGATATTGTATACTAAGCTTAAAACTATGTTAATATATCGTATTTATAACTGACACTACAGCCTTTATGGTAGCATCATTATCATCTTTTATAACCATTTTAACGTTATAATTCACGCTTTGAGATTTACAGTTCATCAAACCGTTACAAGTTATTATATGTAGCAATCTTCTGTCAAATTTTTTTTTAATTCATTGAGGTGTTGCCCTATAAAAGTGGGTTAAATGTTGTAATAAAGACAATTTAATAAGTTCATCGCTATCATTCGTAAATGTAATCCATTACCTATTAATATATTTTCCTAACTAGTTACAATAAATCATTCAAACAGTTGTTACTACTATATTTGAAACGTAATGTTACGGGTGTGACATTACAGACGTTCCGTCACAACTTGATGATTCACTAATTAATCGTTTAAGGCGAAGCTTTTTGTGTGCAGCCATTACACGACACAAAGAACCATTAAATTAATATAATTTCACTTGACACTTGTACGTTTATAATGTATCATTATAGTAACAGTTGGTCTTGTGAGTTCAGTTTTTTCGACGACTATCATCAAAATTTCGAGCGCGATTTCGACCTCATTAGTCTTTTTTAATTGTTATATGTAAGCAAAAATATAATAAAATATATTCCTTTTATTAATCCGTTAGCTTAGTATTTGTAGCTCATACAATATCACACATTATATCACCTATAGTACCAATAGCGACAGAACTAAATTTCGAAGTCAATTTCGACATGTAATCAAAGAATACATGTTGTAATTTTAATATTGTTTATTTTAAATTAGTATATTTTTAATGGGATTTGACGAAATATTGATGTGCATACATTTTTTTTTAATATCACGACGATAGCAAACAAGCATGCTGGCCGCCTGATGTAAAGCGGTCACCACAGCCTATGGACGCCTGTAACATCAGAAGTGTTACATGCGCGTTGCCGACCCTTAAGTAACCTATTTATTTTCCCCTTGAAGCACCCCATACTGTAGTCTCCAGGAAAAACTTCATTAACATAAATTCGTTAAACAAAACGTTCAAAGACCGAATAATAAAATAATTGAATAACTTTAAACTTAAATTTAACTAGCTTGTGTTCGCGGCTTCATTCGCGTTAATATAGTAATAGTAAGTTCAAGCACCTTGTCAAGCGGATTTTAATGTCTAAAGGCTATTATGGGGTGGATCATAACGTGCACGATGGTGATGTCTGGAAATGACACCCCTCTACGTGTATCCGCCAAGAACGAATGACACTATCTATGTTTGTAAAAATATGTACTATGAAAAGATAAACCAGATCGTGTTTCTTGCCGGTTCTTCTCGATGACTGGGCTGTTTTCCGAACCGGTAGTACGTTTGGCGTGCATAAGAGCCTTCTCCGGACCAAGATTGTATAAAACTTAAGAAGGGATTTTAAATGTTTATTTTCTGTTTTGATCAAAAATAATATGTTTAAAATTAATTTTATTTTAAAAAAAAACCAACGAATTTTCTATTAATATAGGTCGCTACGTTTTATATCTTATTACAAATTTATCCCATTCGATAACCTACTTTCGAAAAATCCGAATTTCAAATACAACGTATTCTTTTTAAGCGTAAAACTTAAAAAAATAAACTCAGAAAAAAATGTCGAGGCAATCATTAGGATTCTCAAAACTCAAAACAATAGAAAATCCGTATTTTTTTAAATTCTTATACTAATTAAAGTCTAAATTATTTAAATTTAACAATTTATAAATTGAAATTATTAGCATTAATCTGGTTTTCACGTCCATTGTCACTCTGAACAATAATTATATACATTATTATAAAGTTTATTAAATAATCTAACATATGATAGGCTGCACATGCTCAATATCAAATATCAATAACACACGTACCACAGGCCGCTATACTATACGTCATCAATCTGACGTAGGCGTTATACGTCACGAGGATGGCGGTGACGCAAACATATAAGTTTTCTCTTACCAATAATCGCTCGACGCGGCTAAAGAAGTGTTCACTTTAAAATATTATTTGTACACTTCAAAATATTATTTGTTCACATTCGTTGTCCACTTCACGCTAAGTGTCCCACCTTTTAAATATATCTTCCTATAACCCTTAATCCTATGTCCATTGACCTAGGAAGGTCAATGTTAACACACTTCTGACTCTTATAGGTATAACTAGGTAGGTAATGAATAGGTATTCATTAACTGTAATAAAATAATATATGCATTATGTAATCTTAACTATTACTACAATCTTATAACCCCTAACCGGTGGGATAAGAATTAATAGAAAATAATAAGGAGAAAAACAGACATTGCCTACGTAAATTATTCTACATACTACACGAAACTATAGCGATTATACTTTTCGAGTTTATCTAGGTCATCTTTTCATACAGACGCAAATTTCGCGTTAATATTTATTTATGAACAGTTAGTTAAACACGAAACACAAAGTTAAGTCCTACATAAAAACTTACCATACAAATGTTTGTTTGTTTGTATGAACACGCATCACTGCTAAAGTACTGCGTTCACGATGTAAACCCAACACCAAATCATAAAGCATATCCTCGAGTAACATTTAGTCTTGCTTTCATTAAAATCGGTTCACTCTATCAAAAGTTATTGTAACTTTATTAACTTTAAGTATGAGAGAAAACTAGACAAATAAATGAATTTAATACACTTCAGAGGTTTATATTACTCACTGTTTTCTCCATAGGGTTCACGAACACGAGGCCGGATTCGTGTGCACAGCTAGTGTATAAATAAAATCAACAAATCTTTCGAAGAAACTAATAGATGGAAAAAGCCTTACGGCGGTTGTGTAACATTAAGAATAAATAATAAACATAAATTAATTCATTACATAATTGTTCCAATATAATAAAAGCACGTGATTAATCTTCAAATATCTTAATTATGTTTCCTCCATACATAATTAAAGCAATTAATACAAGCACATTTATTATTCCGTTTTCAATACAGATAATAACAACCGATTAAAACACAAAAGACTACATTTGGCGCCATTGAAATTATCAGAATAATAAACTCAACTGTGCATTTTCATTATACCCCATTGTGTTTTATTGCAATTTATAAAATGATGCATATATATATATATATATATATTATATTTCTGAACC
This sequence comes from Antheraea pernyi, assembly GCA_015888305.1. NCBI lineage: Eukaryota > Metazoa > Arthropoda > Insecta > Lepidoptera > Saturniidae > Antheraea > Antheraea pernyi. The sequence goes on along the minus strand of MU159247.1, from coordinate 75,438 downwards.
AAAGGTTGCGTTTTTTGATATCCTCGTGCCCTTTTAGGGCCTAAATTAAATAAAGTAATTTTGATCATGCAGTGTAACATATCATTTACTCTGTATTTATTCGTTTAGACATACTATGATACGTATCTACCTATAACTAAAGATTTATAGTAATAAAAGCAAATAAAACACGAGTACTGGTTAACATTACTCATCACAAGTGTCGTCCTATATAGAATCTTCTGCCTCGTCAATTAATTCTTTTTCATCCATGTTCAGGAGACACCGTAGCCTTTGTAAGTGTCCTAGCCATGTCTAAATGGTAGATAGACAAGAACATACATACTCAAAGCATTTAAAAAAGATTGGGGTAAAACTTGTCAATTATCGTCCACACGATCACAAGGTACGAATGTGAATTGTGATAAACTCATCAAAAAATATATTTTCTTTCATTTATAAATAAATATCAGCTACTTTTCAACAGTTCTATAGTCCGGGTGAAGTAGGTCAACGAAAAAAAAGTTGAGATTGGATGCTATAAATCTACCCAGGCGATAGTTTATATGAGATATAAAATAACTGATCTCAAAACAGGATGCGTTGAAATGAATCACTATGAAGTATGAAGGGATTTGTTGGTGAGGATAAACCACCACGCTTCGTCATTTCGTAGTGTGTTGTTCAACAATAACCATAGAATAACTGAAGATAATTTTAAGACTTTGTAACGAAGCAAGTATGTCTTTTAAATAAATTCTAAAACTTCACTACTTATTATACTTTTCATTTCTATAAAAAGAAAGTGTATGTGTGTACTTATGTACACACGTTAGAAGTTATACTTCTTTCGCGTAACAAGATAAAAATCTTTTCAAAATTTTTATCTTTCGCCTTATTCTACGTTTGCAGAAAAAACGACACTAACAATAAAAAGAGTTGACTATAGCTAACTTCAGGGTGTCGGTTTTTCAAGACGACGTGCGCGTGTATCGTAATAACTTCAGAGTGTCGGTTATCCGTGACGGTGTGCGCGCGCATCGTAAAAATTTACTCTCATCATTTTTCCCTAACGCGCCAAAAGAAGTATAACTTCAAAAATATATTCTTCTGTAATCAGTGTGAAGTTCACTATTTATTGTTATTAAGGTATTTGTAAGTAAACTTCAGTTGTATAGCTGAATAAGTCTTATCGTGTCAACCGCGACGCCGACCGACTACAATACATTTCGTGAAGCCGTAAAACGTCGTCATTTTCAACGGTACAACTTTCTAACTTCTCATTTCCTTAATTTTTTCAATAACAAGTTCATTAGTGATTTCACTTTTGTTTACTGAAAACATTGCGTTACTGATTACTTTTAACTTAACAAGTCGATTTCTACGAATATTCAATTCCGTGACGTCCATTTTAGATCTTTAATAGGCGCTTTCTAAAAGTTATAAGGAAGCACTTTGAATAATTTTCAAAGGGAAGGTTCCTTTATTTGCAATACAAAATCTTTAACTTGTAATATTTAAATTAATTAAAATTATTATCCGAGTCTAGAAAATCTAAAGACAGGTATTTTTCTCAATTAATACGTGGAGATAGTAATGATACAGTACCAATTTACGTAAAATTATTATGAATCCTAAACTATATTTAGAGAACTACACTTAAAATAATTTTTCAGTAATCTTGCTAACTCAGAAAAAAATTGCGGACGAAAAGTCTGCAGAAATATGTATATATAAAAAACTATATTTAGCAATATAAATATATATCTATACTAATATATAAAGCTGAAGAGTTTGCTTGTTTGTTTGTTTATTTGTTTGGTTGAACGCTATGATCTCAGGAACTACCAGTCCGATTTGAGAAAATCCTTCGGTTTTAAATAACTCATTTATCGAGGAAGGCTATAGGCTATATATCATCACGCGAAGACCAATAGAATCAGCGGCGCAACAACAATGCAAGCACTGTTACTTCACGTTGGTTTTCTGTGAGAGGGTGGTACTCCCCCGGGCGAGCCGACCCATTCATACTGAAACCAGTAATAGATTCAGCGTGGCTCTACCACCTACAAAAATATATAAATGAATGTTGATGAATGAAAATTAATCAATTTTATTCCATGTCTAAGTTACAATAAAGGCATAAGCGCCAAATCTTCTATATAATATGTCGTACATTATTTTATCCATCATTATTATTTTCTTAGTCTTCATAATCATAAAACAAAATTGTTCAAATAAAGATTTCGTTAGCGTGAGTATTATATTCGTTGCCATGGTTACGTGGTAAGTTTCTATCACAAACATTTTCGAAGTTTATTTTGTTTTCCTATGCAAAAAGTTTATACTAATTTTATTTCTAATTTTTTATTTGTTCTCTATTACGTATTATAAAAATAAAGTTTGTGTATGTACAATTAAAATAACAACTTTTTGATGAATG
>MU159247.1:33819-70627 GCA_015888305.1 Antheraea pernyi | reverse complement strand
CTTCGCAACCTTTTTTGAAGTCCTTTATTGACAGATGTCAAAATGTCTTTTTTATTTTCATGTGTGTATATGTTGTGTAAAATTGAAGCAGTAGTGTGAGTAATGCATATTTTAATTAATTTAATGTACTTCTAATGCATTTTATATAAAATAAATAGCTTTCTGCACTTCTCCTCCATATAAACTTTAACTATGCCAAATTTCACGTTCATCCGTTCGACCATTTCCGTTAAAAAGGGATACAAAGTTTAGGCTTCACGTATTAATATATAGATATGATAAAAAAAAATGAAATGAAGTGCATTTGTCTTATCTATACATATAATAAGAACGTAAATGTAACGTGTCTGTACTTATTAGATTATTGTGTCGTTTTAGACTTATTAGCATCACTGTTAAAATACTGCGTTCACGATTAAACCTCACCAAGAAAATCATAAAGCATATCCTCGAGTAACATTTAATCTTGATTTCATTAAAATCCGTTCACTCTATCAAAAGTTATTGTAATTTTAATGACGACGCGACTTAAATAGGAAAGAAAAGTAGATAAGTAAATGGAGTAGTCCGGTGAAGCTGTTAAGACATTGCTAGGTCAATAGCGTAGTCAGTTCAAAAGAAAGAAAAAGTAAATGGACTTAATAAATACATTATTTTATTAGTCAATGATTTATACATTAGGTTCCACGCGAACGGAGTCGCGAGCACAGCTAGTATGTTAATAAGTTCAGTATTCTCTAGATAAAACCTAAGCAGGTAAGAACTCGAACTTACTAGGCTAAGTCCATACTTCACTACATAGTATAAAACAAAGTCGCTTTCCCTGTCCCTATATCCCTATATATGCTTAAATCTTTAAAACTACGCAACGGATTTTGATGCGGTTTTTTTTAATAGATAGAGTGATTGAAGAGTAAGGTTTATATGTATAATAACATCCATTAAATAGTGGATAAAAACTGTTATTTTTGAGGTTTATATTGTGATGTCGTAAATAATTACATAATCGATTCGATGCAGACGAAGTTGCACGGGTCAGTTATGTAGTTAATTTATAAAATGTGTATTTGGAATTTCCACAAAGAATAAAGCAAAAATGTACTTTTAGCCATAAAATATATATGAACAGTGGATTTGTTTAGGCATTAAATATTGATTGCCTAATCATTTACTATAAATCGTATCAAATAATTTGAGCAAACGACTTTTCTAAACAGTTTTCTACACACGTAATCTTCTTTGAGGTGTAACATGTAAAATAACAAGTGTTTCTTATTTGAACAACATAAAATTTAAATTTCAAAGCAACTAATAGCACTGTTTCAAGGCTAAAATATCTCACGTTAATTAAGAAATGTACCATAACTTTTAAAATATAATTCTTAACATCAGTTACTTTAAATACATATGTATTTTACTAGACGCAGTTTCTAATTTACAGATATTCAAACTTTATTTAAAATCTCATACTTATCTCATATTTTCTTACGAAATAGTTATTCTAAATACACCCAAGCTCTACAAGTTTGTGACAGTCTGAATAATAAGTGAGCATCGTACATAATATATGTACTATCGATGGGCATACCTTACTAGACGAGAGATACTATTGACTTAAATGAAATACACAGAAATTGTACAAGAACGAATTATTGTATTGAAAAACTGTATCAACTGTATCAAGTGGATCACAAAAAATCGTGGCGACATTAACGAAAATAAAAAATATATTTATGTTAGATAAACATCAAATGGTAGAAGTTTCTAGAAATTACTATTTGTAAAACACACACTTCAGGTATTTTTAGTAATCTTCTCTTAGTTACGGCACTGAAATCATTACATAAAATATTTAGAAGAACTAAGATCTTTTTTTTTCTAACTGACTACGCTTTTGGCCTAGCAGGGCCTTAACAGGTTCACCGGACTACCAAGAATTAATAACAAATCAGATACTTAGTGTAGTATGTGTATATGTCTAAAATATAGACACCATCGATCATGAGGGATAAAACCATCATAAATACAATATAGTGTTTTTTTTTACTCGACATTATCTTTCACGGAGACTCTTTTCTATAACTTATTATCAATGGTTTACAATTTGTGCACTGATGCAGAAAATACAATTTTTTACTGACAAAGCTAACTGATACCGATTTCAATTCAATTTATATATAAAAATAGAGTTAAATATATCTCGATTTCTTGCGTCTCTTACTCGAATCTGATTATGTTAGATAAGAAACTAAAATCAAAAAAATATATTTGATAGAAGAAGACTTTACTTTGCGGAAATCTACCATTAATATTATAGTAGATGCTACTTTGCACTTCCGCCTGGAATCGATTGAACACTACTACGTCCAACTGCAAAAAAGGCGAATCAATTAATCAATATATTAATTATACAATATATAATTAATTTAGATATAATAATTATCAATAAAATAATTAGAATATGTCGCAGATTGACGTGTAATCACGACAATCGATAACACGGGTTTCGCTCCTTTACGGAGCATGTAGTAGCGTCCACCATAATATTGAAAAATATATAATCTACTAAAGAGATGCGTACATATAACAAATATTGTACGCTGCGACTCCCCTGGTGTTGCAAGTGTCTACGTACGGGCTGATCACTTAACATCAGCTGACCCACCTGTCCGTTTACCTCAAATGATTTTTTTTAAATCGATAACACGTCTTTCACTCCTTGGCGAGTATGTAGTAGCGTCCACTATAATATTGAAAAATATATAGTCTACTAAGAGATGCGTACATATAACAGATATTATACGCATTGTACGCTACTCGACCACGATATATTGATTTTAAATTGATGAAAAACATAATTTTCGTAATGACGAATACTTTCGTTTAAAGTGGGTATGCTCATAATATTAGTTTAGTATTCTGATTTTCAGGAAAGCGTAAAACAAAAAAACTGTCGAGGTTTATAGGGACAGTGTGAGAAGATACTTCATCGTTTATACTTAAACTAGTAAGGAATAATAAATTTTTATTAACGAAGATAACTTAGAGGGTCTAGCTTATAAATGGAGAGTACAAGTTCATAGATGCTTAAAGAAGACAGAATTCCACTCGAAAGTGGTGACCAACGATATATTGATTTTAAATTGATGAAAAACATAATTTTCGTAATGACGAATACTTTCGTTTAAAGTGGGTATGTATGCTCATAATATTAGTTTAGTATTCTGATTTTCAGGAAAGCATAAAACAAAAAACTGTCGAGGTTTATAGGGACGGTGTGAGAAGATACTTCATCGCTTATACTTAAACTAGTAAGAAACAATTACTTTTATTAACGAAGACAACTTAGAGGGTCTAGCTTATAAATGGAGAGTACAAGTTCATAGATGCTTAAAGAAGACAGAATTCCACTCGAAAGTGGTGACCAGCGAAACTAGCGTTAATACTGTAACAACGTGCTGTAACGATTTTTTTTTCTTGAACTGACTACTCTATTGACCTATCAAGGTTTTAACAGCTTCACCGGAGTACTAAGGAGAGCGCTTAATGCACTCAGCCGATCGCAGTAACGTTGGTTGTAGATCCCTATACATATAACAAGAATGTAAATCTAAAGTGTCTGTATATTATCGATTTTCGTGAAAAAAAAATTGTCACAGGTGTCTAGGAATAAGTAAGTGTTCTACTCTATCAAAAGTTTATTGTAATTTGAATGACTGCTCGAGTTAAGTACTAGAGAAAAGTATGTGAGTAAACGGACTTAATTTTTTACATTATATTCACGCGGACGGAGTCGCCAGCACGTCTACTATAATATAAACACAACTGAGTAATAAAATTACAGCTATTATTGACCTTACAGTATAATTCTTCCTTAAAGTCACCCTATCAAAATAATAAATAAAACGGAATTCACTATGATAAGCATGCAAAACTGCTTCAAAAATAAAATCTTAACATTACATAACAAAAGTAATAACCGAGTATAAGCTAACATTATGAACAAAATTGTCTTTAAGCATAACCTTTTTTTTTCAATAAAATTAATTCTTCTTACTTTGTTTGTAGTTTACACAATAAACCAAAGGTGACGAAGTGAATCCTACCAAATGAAACAAAAAAAACTCGGCATAAACCTTTATATTATACATTGCATTGAAAGCGCGTAAAACAAAAAGGAAACGAAGGCTTCATATTTAACAAGCGAGTAACAACACCTGCGACTAAACAAAACAGTAAGAATGGCCTTTATCTGATAACGCAGCGTACTCACACTGGGGAACGAAATTCAAGGCACAATGAGAATAAATTAGCAGTACGGAGAGGGGGTTCGTGTTTTTACCGCCGCAAGGTGGCGTTGTGCCGCGCTACCGGCCGCGGGCGAACATTATCGTAACGATACCCATTTTAGCTATGTCAGCTGAATCAGTAAATTTCACGACATATAATTACAAACTGAATTATTGATGCATTTTAGTAGCATTTTCAATTTGGTTAATCATAATTCCTAACAATATCATAAACAAGACAATCTGCGAAGATACATTAATGTTTGTGACTGATTCATACAAAACTACTAAAAGAGTTTTGATAAAATTATATAATTAACTTACACATCAGACTATGATTTATAAAGATTTTATTGGTTAAAATATAACGATAAGTATCAAGTATCGGTTACTAGTAACTGCCACACAGAAAAATGCTATAGTAAATTCTATCTACAATTGAATTACGAATTCGACTTTATTTACTTTCAAGATTCTGCATAATTGTGACATGTCAATGAATACTTTATTGCACTTTATAGTTTGTACACTGGCGAGCTTAATGTCACAAGGCATTTTCTTCCAGATAACCAACGGTTTTGATGTCATGAATAAAATTTACCGTAGGTAGTGCAAATATACAAAAAGTGAAGATGTATATATACTCAGTATATACACCATGGGTTGTTTATATTAAATAGAAATTGTATTTATTTTAAACTAGCTGATATCTGCGAGTCTGCGTATTTTATTATCTTAATATATTTGATATAAAAAGGAATGAACATAATTGCAACGTTGCTTGCTCCAATTCTTCACGTCAGAAAATGAACGCTGAACTGGTGTGTAGGCTTATAAAATTGTAGTTTCTTAAAATTTCAATAACCTTTGTATTAAATGTAGATATCATGATATTCTTTTAGATAACGACTAAGTAACTACAAAGTAAGACAAAAAATGATTAAAATGTATTCAATAGCTTTTGTGTGATGTGCCTAGAACATCTATAAATTTATTTTATATAATATAATTACGAATAATTATATTTATAAGAAGATTAGTGATGTTTTAATAACATCTATATAGTTCTTATCCAGTAATAATTTGATTTCTATTTAATATAAACAACCCATGGTGTATATACTGAGTATATATACATCTTCACTTTTTGTATATTTGCACTACCTACGGTAAATTTTATTCATGACATCAAAACCGTTGGTTATCTGGAAGAAAATGCCTTGTGACATTAAGCTCGCCAGTGTACAAACTATAAAGTGCAATAAAGTATTCATTGACATGTCACAATTATGCAGAATCTTGAAAGTAAATAAAGTCGAATTCGTAATTCAATTGTAGATAGAATTTACTATAGCATTTTTCTGTGTGGCAGTTACTAGTAACCGATACTTGATACTTATCGTTATATTTTAACCAATAAAATCTTTATAAATCATAGTCTGATGTGTAAGTTAATTATATAATTTTATCAAGACTCTTTTAGCAGTTTTGCATGAATCAGTCACAAACATTCATGTATCTTCGCAGATTGTCTCTTGTTTATGATATTGTTAGGAATTATGATTAACCAAATTGGAAATGCTACTAAAATGCATCAATAATTCAGTTTGTAATTATATGTCGTGAAATTTACTGATTCAGCTGACATAGCTAAAATGGGTGTCGTTACGATAATGTTCGCCCGCGGCCGGTAGCGCGGCACAACGCCACCTTGCGGCGGTAAAAACACGAACCCCCTCTCCGTACTGCTAATTTATTCTCATTGTGCCTTGAATTTCGTTCCCCTGTGTGAGTACGCTGCGTTATCAGATAAAGGCCATTCTTACTGTTTTGTTTAGTCGCAGGTGTTGTGACTCGCTTGTTAAATATGAAACCTTCGTTTTCTTTTTGTTTTACGCGCTTTCAATGCAATGTATAATAGCTGTAATTTTATTACTCAGTTATGTTGCTATTATACATTGCATTGAAAGCGCGTAAAACAAAAAGAAAACGAAGGTTTCATATTTAACAAGCGAGTCACAACACCTGCGACTAAACAAAACAGTAAGAATGGCCTTTATCTGATAACGCAGCGTACTCACACTGGGGAACGAAATTCAAGGCACAATGAGAATAAATTAGCAGTACGGAGAGGGGGTTCGTGTTTTTACCGCCGCAAGGTGGCGTTGTGCCGCGCTACCGGCCGCGGGCGAACATTATCGTAACGACACCCATTTTAGCTATGTCAGCTGAATCAGTAAATTTCACGACATATAATTACAAACTGAATTATTGATGCATTTTAGTAGCATTTTCAATTTGGTTAATCATAATTCCTAACAATATCATAAACAAGACAATCTGCGAAGATACATTAATGTTTGTGACTGATTCATACAAAACTACTAAAAGAGTTTTGATAAAATTATATAATTAACTTACACATCAGACTATGATTTATAAAGATTTTATTGGTTAAAATATAACGATAAGTATCAAGTATCGGTTACTAGTAACTGCCACACAGAAAAATGCTATAGTAAATTCTATCTACAATTGAATTACGAATTCGACTTTATTGACTTTCAAGATTCTGCATAATTGTGACATGTCAATGAATACTTTATTGCACTTTATAGTTTGTACACTGGCGAGCTTAATGTCACAAGGCATTTTCTTCCAGATAACCAACGGTTTTGATGTCATGAATAAAATTTACCGTAGGTAGTGCAAATATACAAAAAGTGAAGATGTATATATACTCAGTATATACACCATGGGTTGTTTATATTAAATAGAAATCAAATTATTACTGGATAAGAACTATATAGATGTTATTAAAACATCACTAATCTTCTTATAAATATAATTATTCGTAATTATATTATATAAAATAAATTTATAGATGTTCTAGGCACATCACACAAAAGCTATTGAATACATTTTAATCATTTTTTGTCTTACTTTGTAGTTACTTAGTCGTTATCTAAAAGAATATCATGATATCTACATTTAATACAAAGGTTATTGAAATTTTAAGAAACTACAATTTTATAAGCCTACACACCAGTTCAGCGTTCATTTTCTGACGTGAAGAATTGGAGCAAGCAACGTTGCAATTATGTTCATTCCTTTTTATATCAAATATATTAAGATAATAAAATACGCAGACTCGCAGATATCAGCTAGTTTAAAATAAATACATAACAGTAAAACGTATCCTCATAGTAAAAATAGCATTCCGTACGTATTTCAATTGGAAATCGAAGACCGATAAAAGAAATAGTTCACGGAACGATTTGGAGTAAAAGTTTATTTTACTCGAGAATTTCCCACGAAAGTTAAATTTAAACAACTCGACCGTGTCCGACGGAACAAGTACTACTTAGTGAACACAGAGTCTCTGGCAAGGCTAGACTTGTTCGGTGAATGTGTTCATTCAGTTTTACCCGTGAAATATGTTTGTAAAGTTACAAGCGTAATGTTCTTACAGTTACTACATGAAGACTTTGCGAGATACATTTTTATCCTAGAATATTCTGGTAATGGGAAAAGGTTAATAACAACTGGAAACCTGATACGTAATATATACTAATATTATAAAGCTGATGAGCTTGTTTGCTTGAACGTGCTAATCTCAGGAACTACTGGTCTGATTTGAAAAACGCAGCTATCTAAGCTCATTTATCGAGGAAGGCTATATATCATCACGCTAAGACTGACAGGCGAGGAGGACTAATGAAGGAGGTTTAAAATCGTTTTTTTTTTATTTTTGACAGCTTCCGCTGCGTTTTAGCGTTAAGCCCAAAGTAACTATTCCGCGCGGACGAAGTCGCGGACAGAAGCTAGCTCTTACTAAACTTCCTTTGTTTAACTTTAAGATTTTCTAAGTTAGAGTTCAAGATCAGTAAGACGGTAGAAGAATGGTGTATTAATAGAATGTGTGGTTGGATTTAAGAAAATATACAATCATTAACGAAGTTTCATTTTTAATATTCCTTATACTGAGTGTTTCATAATTTATTGTCTAGAGAGTGGAAAGGTCATAAGGTTTTATATTGATAGGTTGTCATCAGTGAATTTTCTTGTTTTAGTAGTTTTGTGTTACTCATACTTAATCTTGGTTTATGTTAAATTTCCATTTTTGTTTTTTTTTCCTGTTTGGTTATTTCTCTTGTTATTTTTTCTCAGCTTTGTTTTATTTTTATATTATTTCTGTATTCATAAAATAAGTTATAATAAGGTTTCCACGATAACGGTACAAAAATCCATAAATAAATTAAAACAAAATAGTAAAAACAACTGGGTGTGTTATATAGATATAGATACGCGATAAAAGTAAAACATTTGTAATATAGGAAAACATTGTAATTTAAAAAATACAACAAAACGCGAACATCACGTGGTGTTCCCATCCAAGCAGTGACCGCGCCCTACGTAGTTTTATTTCAACGATAGGACGAGAACCCGCGTTTTGAACACTCTATCCAACAAGGTGTTTATACCCCCACCACTTTTCGTCACCCAAAAAGATTGCCGATCAAAATTTCAAAGTGCTTCCATGAGATGTTTCACTATAATATACGCAAAACGGTTATTAAAACATCACTTACGTCAAAGAGTTAATTGTATGATATTCTTTACTTAATTAATTACAGTTGTAAAAATGATAGATAATGCTATTTAATTCTTTTTACTAATAATACTTATTCCTCGCAAACGATTTCCAGTAACAGACAATCAAATATATAATAAACAGCTGGCTTGATTTAAATTTAATTCTGTAACTATTCATCAGTGCTTAAAACGTAGTAGCTAAAACGAACTTTATCACACAAAATCTACGAAGAATGTTAGCAAATCGACCCTCAACCGATATTATAGTATGGCCAGTACAACCGTGAACTAATAGAGCTGATAATTTGGTTCTATTTATTTCATCTTCCATTTAAACATAGTAATTTCTCATATTATTGCCGAGTTTAAAAATGATTATCTTAAAATTAAGGTACAATTAAGAATGTATTTGAAGAAAGAAGGTTGTTTTTTTAAAGAGGCACGAAATAATAAATTCCACTGTGCATACTTATACGCACTATGAATACTCCTTTGTGGCAATACGCTAATATTTTTATTGTATCTACTTATGTATATTAATGTACTGTGAGCTGAACTGTCGCTACTTTAACTGTTGTTTAGTTTAATTAGAGTTTCGTTTAACTGCTTTAACACATAAGTAAAAATAATTTCGTTGAAATAGAATAAGAATGTAAATGTAAATTGTCTGTACTTTCTGATTACGTGATTATTTGTCGATATAATATACAATTTACACGCTGTATTTTTTCTTAAATAGCAACTGAAACATGCAATGTATACATATAGGCATTATGTAAATTACTTTTTTTCAAGCATAAAAAATAGATTTAGTAATATATACTGTTTCATTATTGTTACTCTGTAATTTTTTACAAATATATTAATCAACACACACATATAGTTATGTAAGTGTTGTTTGAAATTATATGTTAAAAAGCATTAAAGTTACGTTATATACATTAGATAAATGGTTCCAAGTGTTGAAGCGGGTAAACTCTTCTCGTCGCGGTGCTGAAACTTTTGCCACCGCCCTGGTACTCATCGCCGCAGGGAACAACCCTCTCTACGAAACAAAGTATACTATTACACCTAATATATGATCCTAAGGTTCTTTGACTTAAAACAATTAATATTTAAATAATAATTTATTTTTAAAACATTATTATATAGGTGTAGTAAAAATACTTTAATATTTTTAAAGTAATAATAGGTTAGTAATGGAAGCTTATTCAGATATCGCGTCAACATAAATTCGTATTCCGGAATAATCGTCGACTTTTCGTGAAGGCAAATATAATGATGAAAACATTGTATAATGGAACATACATTAAGTATAAAGAATAAAAGGAGAGTTCTAACGTTGTGCGCGCATAAGGCAAAAACTACTGGACAAATTTCGATCAATGTTCTATTTTTTTCAATCTTGCTACAGTTGATTCTTATCCAAAAAAAAATTAATTTTTTAAATATATTTAGTAGAAATTAATATATCTTCATTTATTATCAAATAATAGGGTCTAGGGGTGTAAGGGGTGTCGAATAACATCTAAGACTTGAGACATCCAAGCCAACCTCACCTGCACGTGGTGCACCCTGCTGAATAACGAACGAGGCAATGGCGAAAGTGGGGTGGTAGGGTTTTACAGCCTGACTGGGTCGCAACCACCATGTATATGGCGAAAAAGCCCGTCATAGTGATTCGCTTCTGCGGGTAGCGTTTCGGGATCAGCCTGTGCATATCCAGTTTTTCGCAGGCCGGCATGACAGCGGCGACCGGCGATGGATAGTGTATCACTCGGTGGTCGCCATTGTTTTTGGATTGTACTGTGCTTACCATCAGGTACAGTGCAGTCATTTTGCCGTGCTACTATAAAAAAAAAAAAAGTTACAAAAGACAACGATTTTTATAAGCTCTATGCATTTAAAATAAGTTTCTTTTTTGTGTTGTCTTCTATACATAAAATGTAATATTAGGATAATAAATAATGCAGACGTAGTCACGGGTCAAGCCGAGGTGTGCCGTGCACCCTTGAGCTAGTTGTCAAATAAAATCGGCCGAGTGCCTTAATCGCTCGCCTTAGTATTCCGGGGAAGCTGTGAAGACCTTGCTAGGTAAATAACGTGATCGCCCAACGAACTGGGCACAGGTTGGCTAGTAAAGAATAAAAGGAGAGTTCTAACGTTGTCCGCGCATAAGGCAAAAACTACTGGACAAATTTCGATCAATGTTCTTTTTTTTTTTCAATTTTACTTCATGTCTATGTTGATGTAAGTTGATTCTTGTCCAAAAATTTAAACATATCCAAAAAAAGTAAATCTTCATTCAATACCAAATAAAAATAAATAAAAACGACATCTATTTTTATAAGCTCTACGCGTTAAATATGATTATTTTCGTTTTTTCTTCTATACATAAAATATAATATTAGGATGATAAATAACGCAGAGGTAGTCACGTGTATCAGCTAGTAGACAAAAAACTCTCGGTTGTCTACTCTTGAGCATATAACTTTCATGAGAACAAACGCTAATTATCAGAACGCCGCTCATTCTACAAAACTTAAGGAAAATTTATAAAACTTAAATACCACGCAAAACCCTTGCTTGTACTCCGTTCTCATTTACGAAGAATTAGCTTTTAAGTCTCTAATATATATTTTACATATCTCGCTTGTTTTGTTTTACAAATACGTATAAGTCAATAACGCAGAGGTAGTCACGTGTATCAGCTAGTAGACAAAAAACTCTCGGTTGTCTACTCTTGAGCATATAACTTTCATGAGAACAAACGCTAATTATCAGAACGCCGCTCATTCTACAAAACTTAAGGAAAATTTATAAAACTTAAATACCACGCAAAACCCTTGTACTCCTTTCTCGTTTACGAAGAATTAGCTCTTAAGTCTCTCACATATCTCACTTGTTTTGTTTTACAAATACGTTTAAGGAATTTTCCACGACTGTCAAGTTATAAGTCAGAATTGCAAAATTGAAATGAATTATAATTTATTACGGACTCAAAATGACAATTTTGTATTAGATTCTAGAAAACACTACCGATGCGAATTGTAAATATAATAAAGTGGAAACCGAAGAGTACACGGAAATAATGATGTTGAGAACAGAGAGAACCCAATTTCCCGTGGGCGGTGTGACGATCAAGTTGCGATATTTATGGCTTCAGCTATGACGATACAGACCGCTATGAAACGCCACACTACAAAGTACGCAGGCATATTACACACGCGAGCCTGTACCCTTATCTCACGGAACGTTTTTCGTAACAAAAGCCCAAGTTTAATCGAGGGAAGATTATCTCACAACTCATTTGGTAATCCTACCGGATTAATAAAAAGCACTACAGTAGACTTAATAAGGAATATGATGATGTTTAAAAAAAATGTGTTTCTATTCCATGTTTATAAACGGGTGTTTATCTTTTTTTTTAAAAAATCAAAAATACAATAAAACATATTTTCGTCGTTACTTCATGTTTATTATACTCTTTTAATGTGTAATACAAGGGCATGCTTCATTTAGAATTACGTAACCGTACGAGAATTTGTGTTCATAGAAGAAGATTATCTCACAACTCATTTGGTAATCCTACAGGATTAATAAAAAGCACTATAGTAGACTAAATAAGGAATCATGATGCTTTAAAAAAAATGTGTTTCCATGTTTCAAAACGGGTGTTTATCTTTTTTCTAAATAAAAAATACAATAAAACATATTTTCGTATATTTTCATCGTTACTTCATGTTTATTATACTCTTTTAATGTGTAATACAAGGGTATGCTTCATTAAAATTACATAACCGTGTAAGAAATTATTTTCATAGAAATATAAAGTTTCCAATCACAAATGGAAGTGTAACTTTATGTAACCACAAGACGTGAGTTACGGATTCATTTGCGTGTCATTTTTAAATTACTGTCATCGCAATTAGGCAATTTTACGGAAATTCCGCTCACTGAACCGCACGATATGGTAACTCACGCCTAGGTATTTACAATTCGGCTCTTCTTGGTATTATTCGCTTCTCGTCGGGTGCCCTATCCGAGTCGTGCCCGCAACACGTCGTACCCACACTTAGATATTATTATTTCGTTCCTGTTTAATATACTTTCTGACCTACACTACGTATGGCAATTGCTCCGCTCCCAAGGGTTGTATAGCATTGAGTTACGATAGCCTTTAACCTTCATCAGTATGAAGGTCATAACGTTCAAACAAGCAATCTCTTGATTTTATTATAATTATATAGATATATAGCTATTTTTTTATAGTACAGATTATCCTAACTATTGTTATCCTTGCTAATATTATAAATTCGAAAATAATTTTTTTTATTACACTTTCACGTCTCAACTACTCAAATTATTATCATGAAATTTGGCATACATGTTGCCAGGGGTACAGTAAAAGGACTCGGAGTACTGTTTATACAAAAAAAATCCGCTCCCAAGGGTTGTATAGCATTGAGTTACGATAGCCTTTAACCTTCATCAGTATGAAGGTCATAACGTTCAAACAAGCAATCTCTTGAGTTTTATTATAATTATATAGATATATAGCAATTTTTTCCATAGTGCAGATTATCCTAACTTATCTTTGTCCTTACTAGTATTATCAATACGAAAATGAATTTGTTTATTACGCTTTCACGTCTTAGCTAGTCAAATGATTATCATATTTTACATACACGTTGCCAGGGGTACAGTAAAAGGACTCGGAGTACTGTTTATACAAAAAAAAACTGTTCCTCAAGGGTAGCTGAAATCTAGATTAACGAGAGCGAAGTCACGAGTAAAAGCTAGTTTCTCAATAAATAAAACTTATCCAGCTTCTATAGTAAAAAACTGCAATCGAGTACGATACACAAAGTATCGGTATTTTTAAAAACATTTCAACAAAAAACCGATGTAAATAAAAAGTCTAAACGTAAAAAGCACTAACATTTGCCGCCGTTAACTGTAAAGCAAATAAAAGAGAGCTTTTAAACTGCATCTATCCAAATATGTCGGCAGATCGGCGAACACACTCGCCAACGAAATACAAATCGAATATCCCGCAAAATGCTATTGAAAAGCGAATAGGGCGCCGTTGTACGTCGGGAGAGAAACCAAAAAAAAGAAAACTAAAATGGAGTTTCGAGAGGGAACGTGGAGTAAGCCCACGCAGCATGTGTGTCAATGTCACGGTATCAGTCGATTTTTTTTGTCACAATAAATCATTATTGTCGCCCTGAAAACGTCAGGTACGGAGTACTTCAGGTATGTAGGTAACAAAACCGGCTACTCACGCACAGTAAGTGACCTTAATGAAAACAAATACTCGGCCAAGTTCCAATATAACTAGCAGGAAAACACGAAACGTTTTTACATAATTAGATTACGGATTTCTTTTTTGTTCTTTAAATTTAGAAAAGTGTTTTTATTTAATATCGTATCCAACCTTTTTATTATCGCAATGTACGGATTTAAAATTTGTACAAAGAAAGCCTATAGTAGTCACTTCCAGAGTCTCTGAATGCAGACGAAATAAACAATTACCAAAATAAATAAATCTACACTTAGTTTTGATTTAATCAGCCGTCTGTGGAATTGCGTCGTCAAATATTTTGTTAAAAAATATATGTCAAATTCGTTTAAAGAAAAATATTTTTTTTATTGACAGTTTATAGGACAATCCTTGCTTAAATTCTTACTTTATAAATGCGAATGTGAGTTTATTTGTTTGTTCCAGAATGTTCCTTTTTTAGATTTATTTACTCTTATTTATATGTTAAGTTTAGGTTATGCTTCTTAGTTAAAAGTTCATATAAGTACCAACGAGGCTTACAAAATCTATAATAATGAAAAACGATACATAAAACTAAGATTTTATTGGATTTGCATTTCTCGTGACGCAGTAAAGTTTGAAAATGTTAATTATATTTCCAAATAAGCTAATAACACATTTGATATAATAAAAAGAGAAAACAAAGCACTGTTAATTATGTGGGGGCGGAGCTCTTACATAGCGATGGCTATATAAATATTATTATCTCCTAATAAAACTTTATGAAACATCAGAGTAAATAAGAAGAATTTATGGTAAAACTGCCGTAACCAAAATAAGGGAGTAATAAAATGAAACCTATTTTAGGAAAAGTTCTCTGCCTATTTCAAAAGTTTATGAGTATAAGAATTTCATAATATATCGTATACTGAAAAAGATGTATAAAAATATTGTATTTTATGCTATATATTAATGTAACATTATATATAGAAGCTTAGTGATTGGGACCTTGGTTAATGAGGACTGTATTCGTTCGATATTCATTATGGGCTATAATTTAATTTCTTTAATTGAATTTTTGTGATTACTGCTTGATCTTCATACTCGCTTTATCGATTTTAAATTACCTCTGTCATTTTGCGACTACTGTTTAGTTCCTACGATAAAACTTAATTATATCTGACCTGGTTAATAATAATATATTTTAATGTTCCAAGTAAATGAGTACATAATTTAAGGTAATATCGGTATCTGCACTTACAAACCGTATCGCAGATATCACAATTTCTTATAATAAGTACTATAGAAATAGTATCCAATAAACAAAGTTAATATATGGTTAAATCGGAAATGTGTGAATATGTGGGACTATTGTGTAACACGGCATTCCGAGTGAAGCAAGTGTGAGATTTGTTATAGTAATGAGTGAATTGTGTTTTAAATAATAATGTATGTTTTGAACCACCGAAATTATAATTATATTTTAAACTGTGGTGTTAATCCTTTTTCTGTATTTGTTTAAGTTTGTGAATGTAATCATTTTAAAATGAGTGTTTTAAATCGTATGTTTGTTGTATTGAATTAAAACCTAGTGTTCCTATATTCCTCGCAGGAAGCCTTCAAAGCGACAAGCAGAGCAAGTGTTATATTTAGGTAATTTTACTATGTCCTCGGCCCTTCTTCACTTATCGGAGAAATGTAAGCTTGTCGCTGCTATATGATAACGGAGAATAATTTGAAAAATAAAAAGCTGTGTAATACACTGATAAAATGAGTGTTTTAAATCGTATGTTTGTTGTGTTTTATAATCCCTAGTATTCTTATATTCCTTGCAGGAAGCCTTCAAAACGACAAGCAGACCAAGTGTTAGATTTAGGTAATTATACTATGTCCTCGGTCCTTCTTCTCTTATCGGAGAAATGTAAGCTTGTCGCTCCTATATGATAACGGAGAATAATTTGAAAAATAAAAAGCTGTGTAATACACTGAAAAGTCAAAATGTATTCAGTCGTAACGAAGATTATCCAGGACAAACACTCCAGATTTACTTATATGTAGATTTAAACAATCCACTCAAAATTTCAGTTGCAACTGCGTTCTGCTAATTAAAATAGAACCAATTACAATAAGTTATATTGTCTGGCGTTATCAACCGTTATATTTAGCCAGGCACTGCACGGAAGTCGTTAGACCGACCTATTAATCTGTAATTAATTCGCTAGAAAACAGTGAACGGACCAATAAAGTCAGCGGTCAATATAAGAAAGACAGTCAATTGTTATTGTCGTAAAGACGTAGTCTTTTTTATTTTCATGTCATATTATTATAATGCTTCTAGGTTGTCTATTATTGATGCAATTTTAAAATAACATGACAACCATATAATAATAACTGAGAGTTTTTAGTGTTTCTCGTAATAGTTTCAATGTATAGCGAACGAAAAGGAAACATTTATTAGGATTAGTGGTCAGTTTTTACACGCGTATTTTTATCAAAGAATTTCCTCTACCTCGTCTCAACAACAGTTGTGTTAACCTAAAACTTAAAGAGTTGTCATATTATTATAATGCTTCTAGGTTGTCTATTATTGATGCAATTTTAAAATAACATGACAACTATATAATAATAACTGAGAGTTTTTAGTGTTTCTCGTAATAGTTTCAATGTATAGCGAACGAAAAGGAAACATTTATTAGGATTAGTGGTCGGTTTTTACACGTGTATTTTATAAAAGAATTTCCACTATCTCGTCTCAACAACTGTTGTGTTAACCTAAAACTTAAAGAGGATTAAGGATTGCTTTCACTGTGAGCATAATTTTCTGATGTATAAGGTGTTAAAAATTTTAATATCATTACATATTATAAAACAAAGTACTCTTCTACGTCTGTCTGTCTGTTCGTGATAAATTCAAAAACTACTAAACGGATGCGGTTTTCACCAGAAGATAAAGTGATTCATGAGGAAGGTGTAGGTGTATATTTGTCAAGGTTTTTTTATTACCAGGGCGGGATAATGTCCGCTGGGCCCGCTACTCTATGATGTATTTTTTTAGTTATCATAGTGTAAGCTGTTCGTATACTTTTATTAAACGACCTTATGTTATAAAACAATATCTTGCGTAGTAGGATTATATGATAAATATGATTTATTATTCTTCAAAGGAATCATTTATGACTATAGTTGATAGATCCAGAAAACGCAAACAGAATTATTTAACCTAAAAGAATTTTAGCTAACATTAAAAATTTGCGAACTCTGGAAAACCTACCGGTATGTATGTATAGAATAAATATAAGAATGGCTCTTTGTTACAAACAAAACTTTGCTACCTTATGTTATAAAACAATATCTTGCGTAGTAGGATTATATGATAAATATGATTTATTATTCTTCAAAGTAATCATTTATGACTATAGTCGATAGATCCAGAAATAGCAAACAGAATTATTTAACCCAAAAGAATTTTAGCTAAAACATTAAAAATTTGCGCATTCAGAAAAACCTACCGGTATGTATGTATAGAATAAATATAGGAATGGCTCTTTGTTACAAACAAAACTTTGCTGCTTATTATATATAGCGCTGGTTTAACAACGCTGTAAATGCCAAATACCAACCTACGGCTATTCCGAGTTCTAAAGAAAGTTAAACAAACGAAAAAGTAAAAAATGTTTTTCTTAGATTTAACTTTTTCTTTTTATTTAGGTTTCATATTGAAAACAAATATAAAAATATTATTTCCATTTAAATAAAATAAGCATATTTTATAGATATTGAATTCGAACGTCACAAAAGGAAGTATTCATATAACTAGTTTATTAATACTTAATGAAAAACAAACTGCTAACAGACGCAATGCTTAGCAAAATAAAATTAGGATGTGTCATGAAGACACACGATAGAAGTAAAACGTTTGAAATTACAACAAAAACCTAACGTTCGCGTCACTCGTCCAATTACTGACCGCGGCATGAAGACACACGATAGAAGTAAAACGTTTGAAATTACAAAAATACAACAAAAACCTAACGTTCGCGTCACTTAACCAAATATTGACCGCAGCTGATTTTGCTTAACTTCGGTGATCGGACGAAAACCGGTGTTATCAACACTCTACCCGACACAGTGTTTACCACTTTTCGTTACACAAAGAGGTTGCCGATCAAAATTTCAAAGCCCTGCCAAAAGACGACTTCTAAAAGTTTAATTAAACAAACTAAAATGTCATATATTTTAAAAGTAGAATAACTTCGTATAAATCTTGTTTGTCAATATTTATCTAAAAAAAATCTGTCATCAGGATTTAATTACATTCAAGACAACTATACTTATAACACCAACGGGCACCCGAGACTTGGCCTGCGTTTGCATTAGGTGTCGCATTTACGGCTTTCTTCCATCGTATTTAGAAATTAACGCATAATAAATATAGATAATTCATTTCTTCCAGGTTTCAATCGATTTCAAATTAATCAACAAACAATTTCATTACTCATATCAGAAGTGGGCATGATAATTAAAAACATTACAGAAGGTAATTAATAAATACAGCCGAGCCAATATTATAAATGTTTATCTTTATAATTATAGACAGCAATAAACGCTATAATATAAGCAATAAAATACGTTATTTTATCATTATAAAACAACAGTCGTTATTATAAACCGTTGTCAATTATACTACTTTTGAATAATTTGCTGTTTCGTATTATATTTCAATTTGTAACAATGGCATATTAACGAAACAAATAATTATTGTTCATAAATTTGAATGAGAACAACGTAAAATACTCTATCACTTTCACACCTATTGGTTGTTGCATAAATCTAGCTTATGCACACGTTACAAATTACGATAACATTATCCGACCATTTTCATTATATATAACGAATAATAATGAACAACAAATAACAATAGCAAAATAATTGTCTTCTATTACATTATTAATTGTGATAATAATTACCAACTCTAATAATAAGTCACGAAAACAGAATATCTGCTAAAGCAGAATACCTCTTCAATAACCAGACACACCAACACATGTGTCTACCATACCGACGTGACTAACGACGCAATTAGTATGTTCATCCATCGGGCTGTGGACGCTCCGACGCGGGACTTTGTGGACTATAATTTAAAAATGGCAATAAAAGATAAGAATGGAGCCGCCATAAAGGAAGTAATCTCAATGAAATAAAATGTAACAACAAATATAAACGAACGTAACGTAACAAATGTAAAAAAGTTTGTTTGTTTGGTTGAACGCGCTAAATTCAGGAACTACTGGTTTGATTTGAAAAATTCTAGTTACAAATAGCTCATTTACCGAGGGAGGCTTAAGGCTATATATCATCACGCTTAGACCGATAGGAGCGGAGCACCAACGATGAATGTTTCAAAATCGGGGTTTCTTTTCCTTTTGAGAGCCTCCGCTGCGTGTTAGCGTTTAGTCCAAAGTAAGTATTCAACGCGGACGAAGTCGGAGGCAGAAGTTGGTAGTTAAATAAAATAATAACGATAATTGCTCACATATTTATCGATTTTTGACAAGATTAATAAAATTAACGAAAGCAGAAAAAAGATGCAGACCGTGACTCTGCAGGGAAAGAAACAGAATATCTTTACGTATATACTGATTCCTATTTTAAAACCATTATGATAAGAATATCGTGTTAACGGTCCAATAATTCCTCAGGGTCCGCGAGCCGACCGGAAACATGATATCCAATGTGCGGTCACAGCTGCCTCCACACAAACTGGACATTATATCTAAGTTGACTTGATAGACTGTACTTGTACGGTAGCTCACACTAACGTTATTAATTATAACAGCGTTTACTTGTTCATTATATAATGATTGATTGTAAAACGCTTTTAAAACATTTTTTAATATTACGCAATGCAAAAATAATTACAAAATTTGTTACCTTTCTCTTCTAACTCTAAGTCTGCATTTGAATCTTTAGTAATATTGATATCATACAATATCTTTGTATAATTTTAACACCTTATACCTCAACGGAATGATTTTTTCCAACTTTAATGACGTTTATCGTTATAGTCTAGCCTAACCTACGTATATTGGCAGTAATGTAAAGAAAGCTTGAGAGGTCCATGGACCTCTAGTTGGAACGTAGTTCCTTTCCCTTTTTTGTAGGCGTTTACTATACGCTCAGTATAGTTTACATTATAAAATATCAAGTTGATAGAGTTAAATTGTAATTTAAACGTTTAAATATATTCATAAAATAAATAATGATAAATTAAACACTGAATGACATCATAACTATTTTCAACTTGTATTAAAACTTTTTCACACTACATTGTATTAAAGAAAAACATAAATATTAAAAAGATATGAGCAACATGTGTCATCTGTCACTTGCCTGTGACTATTTGTCTAAGAGCTAGGCAACGGTTTCGACAGCGAATTGGCTGCCGGTAAACCTTTACAGGCGAATATATTTTAACGTTTAAATTACAATTTAACTTTATCAACTTGATATTTTTTAATGTAAACTATACTGAGCGTATGGTAAACGCCTACAAAAAAGGGAAAGGAACTACGTTCCAACTGGAGGTCCATGGACCTCTTAAGCTTTTTTTACATTACTGCCAATATACGTAGGTTAGTTTTTATTTTAATTGAACCCGGTAGATGATGTTACGAACGGGTTGTAGGCTTATTGGGACATAAGTTACTGGGACAACGTACTGGGAAGACATTTATCGGCAATATATGTAGGTTATTTGTTATCTTAATTGGACCTGGTAGGTGATGCTGCGAACGGGTTCTAAGCATATTTTAAAATATTTCTCACATACCAACTGAGTATATGTTTGAGTGAGTCCCTGGATAGTTGGGATTCACAATTTGAAACAGTAGGTATCGCTGCAATCGGGTTTTGAGATGTATTTAGATTTTTCGCGTTTAAAAGTACAATCGAAACCGGTAATAACCGATTTGGTGCAGACGAAGTCGCACGGGTCAGCTAGTATATTATAAAAGTAGAATAACTTCGTATAAATCTTATTTGTCAATATTTATCTTTAAAAAAATCTGTCATCAGGATTTAATTACATTCAAGACAACTATACTTATAACACCAACGGGCACCCGAGACTTGGCCTGCGTTTGCATTAGGTGTCGCATTTACGGCTTTCTTCCATCGTATTTAGAAATTAACGCATAATAAATATAGATAATTCATTTCTTCCAGGTTTCAATCGATTTCAAATTAATCAACAAACAATTTCATTACTCATATCAGAAGTGGGCATGATAATTAAAAACATTACAGAAGGTAATTAATAAATACAGCCGAGCCAATATTATAAATGTTTATCTTTATAATTATAGACAGCAATAAACGCTATAATATAAGCAATAAAATACGTTATTTTATCATTATAAAACAACAGTCGTTATTATAAACCGTTGTCAATTATACTACTTTTGAATAATTTGCTGTTTCGTATTATATTTCAATTTGTAACAATGGCATATTAACGAAACAAATAATTATTGTTCATAAATTTGAATGAGAACAACGTAAAATACTCTATCACTTTCACACCTATTGGTTGTTGCATAAATCTAGCTTATGCACACGTTACAAATTACGATAACATTATCCGACCATTTTCATTATATATAACGAATAATAATGAACAACAAATAACAATAGCAAAATAATTGTCTTCTATTACATTATTAATTGTGATAATAATTACCAACTCTAATAATAAGTCACGAAAACAGAATATCTGCTAAAGCAGAATACCTCTTCAATAACCAGACACACCAACACATGTGTCTACCATACCGACGTGACTAACGACGCAATTAGTACGTTCATCCATCGGGCTGTGGACGCTCCGACGCGGGACTTTGTGGACTATAATTTAAAAATGGCAATAAAAGATAAGAATGGAGCCGCCATAAAGGAAGTAATCTCAATGAAAAAAAATGTAACAACAAATATAAACGAACATAACGTAACAAATGTAAAAAAGTTTGTTTGTTTGGTTGAACGCGCTAAATTCAGGAACTACTGGTTTGATTTGAAAAATTCTAGTTACAGATAGCTCGTTTATCGAGGGAGGCTTAAGGCTATATATTATCACGCTTAGAGCGATAGGAGCGGAGCACCAATGAAGAACGTTTCAAAAGCGGGGTTTCTTTTCCTTTTGAGAGCCTCCGCTGCGTGTTAGCTTACCCAAAGTATTCCACGCGCGGGCAGAGAGAGAAAATAATAAAGATAATTTCTCACATATTAAACGATTTTTGACAAGACTAAAAAAATTAACGCAAGACGTAACAAGGTGCAGACCATGAGTCTGCAGGAAAAAAAAACAGAATATCTTTACGTATATACTGATTCCTATTTTAAAACCATTATGATAAGAATATCGTGTTAACGGTCCAATAATTCCTCAGGGTCCGCGAGCCGACCGGAAACATGATATCCAATGTGCGGTCACAGCTGCCTCCACACAAACTGGACATTATATCTAAGTTGACTTGATATAGACTGTACTTGTACGGTATCTCACACTAACGTTATTAATTATAACCGCGTTTACTTGTTCATTATATAACGATTGATTGTAAAACGCTTTTAAAACATTTTTTAATATTACGCAATGCAAAAATAATTACAAAATTTGTTACCTTTCTCTTCTAACTCTAAGTCTGCATTTGAATCTTTAGTAATATTGATATCATACAATATCTTTGTATAATTTTAACACCTTATACCTCAACGGAATGATTTTTTCCAACTTTAATGACGTTTATCGTTATAGTCTAGCCAATATAAAAAAAATATCTTTATAAATTATAGCATATGTATTATTATGATCTATAAGCTATATGAATATAGAGCTTCATCAAAATTTATTCAGTAAACCGTGACTTTTTTCGAACTGACTACACTATTGACCAAGCAAGGTCTTAACAGCTTCACCGGGTTACTGTAAACCGTGACGATACCATAGCATACTTCCTCTAAGATCACCCGGTAGCCAAGCACCAGCATAGTAGGTACTAAAAGAGCCTTTTAAACCTAAAGTTTTTTGCTTTATCACCAGCCGTGGACACAAAACACCAATTAAATTCAAACTCTTATATGCAATTGAATAAAACATTGGAACATGCACCCTATACCCACAAATTCGAACTTTGAATTACTCATAATTTATGTACGTTTAGCAATTTAAATTGAATTAGTTGCACTATCGGGTGATAACGAAACGGAAAAAAACTAGTAATAAAACCGGTTTGCCTTGAGAGATAACTTTACAGCACTACAATATTATTTATGCCAATATACAGAACTAGAACCCAACGAGAATTCCCGTCGGTTACATCTCAAGAACCATGTTATTTTTAATCTCTTGTTTAACCTTTTCAAAGGATAAATGTTCATATATATATATTTTTTAGTTCTCACCAAAATTATATAATTAATTCCTGTGCAAAAGGTCATGCGTCTAGACCTACCGGTTTAAACTTTACGCTGTCCGTCTTATAGACCTTAAGAATTGTTTTAAGATGATACTGAAATTGTCAAAAATACTTTACAAAGGAACTGTATAATACGTTTTTGATTAAAATCGGAACTCACAATCAGGCAGATAGATAAAAAATAATAAGTATCAAAAATAAACTGTTGAAAGAAATGTACGGACAGTAGGTACTAAAGATTAATTAATATACAGATGGGTAAATAAATATAGTTGGCGTTTGAAATAACCAACACGTTCTTTCCACAGTGCCTTTGTTAAACCGTGGGTAGGACTTTTATTTTAGAGTATTTATATTTCAAAAATTTCACTTAACCATCCATAGGAGCATAAACGTGATACAATTTAGCGTCCTTAATGTATTACTATAGGATCTTTGTTCATTTAAGTAAACGAAAAGATTATTCTATAAAAAAATATACTTATATATTTTTGTTAAACTTTGTTCATAGAAAACATTGAGGTGGAACAGACAATAATAATACGAATAATGGCGAACAGTAGCGCCAACTGTAACACAATTTATGTAAAAAAAAATGTTGCTTACACAAATCAATAAATGTGTGGAGAAATTATCTGAAGCTGTCACTCGTCATACGATAAAACTTATAACATTGTTTCCATTTACATAGACGATACTCGAAACTACAGTCATATATAATGACGTCACAAAATACCTCAATGTCACGCAGAACTAGAGGTCGCAGACGTGTGTACATGTTTAACTTGACTTGAAGTGACATTCAGAACTAATATCGTATTCATCTTATACAGAGTGTGTTTACTCAATTAAGTTAAACGAATCAGGATGTATTTATATTTACACGCAATAGATATGGGAATGAAGATTTTCCAGCAAAACGTTTTTGTGACCAACTAAAAGATTTTGGCCTCTCAAGAAACATAAACTTCTCATTGGATAGAGCAGGGATTCCCAAACTGGGTACCGCGGAACCTTGGAGTTCCATAGAATAGTCATCAGGGTCCCGGCAATATTATCTATTATTAGCTATAAAATAATACCACGGTTACAAATATTAGTTTTGAAATAGCGTAAAATATGAGATGAGGACTCATTACTTTTATGTAAATAGGTAGGTAGTTAGCAAGCATTCAGCCCGGGCTATGTATGGCCCAGCAGCACACGGAGCCAGATACAGTGTGCGGATAATGTGTTTCGATTATATTTCACATTTCTTAAAAAAATGATCTTATATAAATTTCAAAGTTGATTTATAACCATTCGATATGGGGTTCCATAAAATAAAATCTTTAAAGCTTAGGAACCCCTGAGATAAGAGTATCCAAAGCGGTTTTATAGGGTTTTCACAAACGGGGCAAGGCGAGGTTTCCATCTAAGCTACACTCAGGTTGCAAAGTCAGAATCACTGCCACAGGTCACACGAAAATCCCGGCTTCCACACGAACAATAAATACATGAATGCAAATAATTTCATATCTATCAATACAGAAATAAGAATAAATAGACAGCAATGAACAAATGACGCCATAACGTTACGTATTACGTCACGAATTAACCAAGTAATATGATCATTGCTAATAACCCCACGACTATGTATGTGTGATTAATTGTATATACATCATACAGCAGCCACCAGACTACGTCCCTGTAGTAAAAAAACAGTATATCGAATTCAGAATTCTAGTATTCAAGTTTTAAATAATAGCAACTTATAAATAATGTCCTATGAGCATCCCAAAAGCGTTTTAATACAAATACTAACCAACACCGCGTATTTATTTATTAGTTTTCAACAAGAGCGTAAACATATCGTCGCATTAAATCATACAACATCAGAAATTCAGAGAAAATATTTCTATTATATACATTCCCATTCAGACGTTCGTTTTTGCCTAAAAGTGTCATATATCGACAGACGTCCACTTACTTGAATAGGCGTGTAACCAAAGGAAATATTTATAGATAGACAGATGAGTAATAAAATACAAACCATGTATCTTAATGGATCTAAAGAACGCAACTAACATTCTTCGAAACGATAAACAAGTAGACGAAATAGATTATTGGAAGCACAGCGCTGGTTAATGAGCACGATAAGCTGAGTATAACATAGTAATAAAAATGAATATTACCTGTGATCAAAAACTAAGAATCGAAAATAACAGAACGAGTCGTCGACGAAGCCGATTTGGTCACACCTGCCTCTCTAGCCTCCTTAAAGTGCACCTGCGCTGACTTCGATCCACTTATAAGAGTAATAATATGTTAATTTCAATAGAAGACAATAAAATAGTGAAGTTAAATGGAGAGAAAATATAGTAAACAAGATAGCCATCTCAACTATTAATTGAATCTATAAAACTAAAATGATAAAAGGGTTTGTCCTTGGTACACGCATCAAAACTACTGGATATGTTTCGATCAATTTGATTTTGGTTTCACTTCTTAGAGACTTGGTCCATGAGCATCCCAAAAGCGTTTTTTTGAAGATATGTATGACTGGTTTCTCATACCACTACATCCCACAATGTGTAAGTGATTACTAATTTCTATTTGGTAGTTATGTATACTCCAAACTAAATGGCGATATTAGATAGTATGCTAAAAGCAAAGCTCCCTATGGACTGATTTCTAATTCAGCGACGTTACAAGCTATTAAGGAGACAATTATTTCTACTAAGGACTCTTATTTTTCTACACATAACTCGTTATTGTTAAAACAAAACTAAGAAATAGGCAATTTTAAACGAAACTGTCTCGATATTTATGTCACTGTTAGTCAGAATCTAGATCTTTATGAAGTTTTATATCTAAAAAAAAATCAGGATATCTGCATTCAATGTCAATGTATTGATATTTAAATAAACTACGATTTTTATAAACACTATGCGTTTGGCAATAAGTGTTTTCTTTGCATGGAGTATTGAGGCAAGCTGTGTGTATTGTATGAAGAAACTGTGTTCAAATATCTACACATAACAATTTTCATGGTAATTACTTGGACAATAAAGAAGTTGGAGTGCTGTAACGCCACGTAGTGCTGAGTTATTATCTAATGAATAACATATATTGCTTCTCCATGGAAAAATATGTTCCCCACCTTGTTAGTGATCGATCAAATGGTTAGTCAGAATCTAGATCTTTATGAAGTTTTACACTCTTGGTTAAAATATTTAAACATTTATATATTACATTAAAAAATAATAGACGAGTCTTTAAAATATCAAAAAAGATTAAATACTCAAGATAAAAGTCGCGGAATTGTTAAATAAGGAAAATACGAAAGCCACTTTAGTTCTACCCACCACTCTGAAGTATATGTATTATAATATATATATCCTCAATTCAATGTCAGCCGACATCAACGCCGGCTGAGAACATTCAACATCCTTTCAGAAACGCAAATTGAGATTGACAACCGCAATAGCGATGTGCGGCAGAAATAGTGATGGCCGCTGATAAATGTAAGTGAACGATATTTATCGTATTTAATTGCGAGTGACTGGCTAATTTCGATTAAATAATTTACCTTATAATTTAAATAATGTGTGTAAATACGATGATATTCTAACTAAAGATACGTTAGCTATATGATATTTGACAAAACAAATGGCACGATAACACACACATACGTAAAGTAATATTGTACCGCCACACTGTCTTAGATAAAATGTTAATGTAAGGTGGCATAATCTCAATAGAGGTGGTGAAAACAAAAGTTATATGCTACTTAGATACGGGCGGATTGACGGGGCAGCCGTCAAAAATAAGCTAATTACCCAAGTTTTAACAAGGCGCTGTCAAAACGCTTATGACGTAACTACAGATTTTTAGCATTAATGTAAATATATTTGATATCCATATATCTGAAATCGATAAGCTACTCTAACATAATTTGACCTATCGTCATAAAAATTGGAACTCCTAAGTGTGTTTTTATAGAGAACTTAGCAGGCGCGGCGGACGTTGTCCTGCCCTAGTAATAAGAAAAAACTTGACAAATTATATACCGAAACCTTCCTCGTGAATCACTTTATCTACTGGTGAAAAAGGTAAAAAATCCATTCAGTACTTTTTGAAATTATCGCGAATAAACAAACAGACAGACGTGGCAGAAGACTTTGTTTTATAATATGTAGTGATGTTTGTATGCTATCTATTCTATTATAACTCATTACTAGGTGGAATCATGGTGTGTTTTAATTTTGACCAATCTGATCGAAGACAACGGCCACTTTATATTTCACGTCTCTTTTTTTATTTTATTTTTTCGAACTGACTACGCTATTGACCTAGCAAGGTCTTAACAGCTTCACCGGACTACTAAGGCGAGCGCTTAAGGCACTCAGCCGATTTTATTTGGGCAACCAGCTCAAGAGTGCACGGCACACCTCGGCTTGGCTGTTGCCTGTTCATGCAATTCGCGACCTAACAAAGCTAACCAAAGTTAAAGCTAAACTATTCATACATACATGAGTTGTTGAAACATGTATGTGTACCAAGCATACATATCTCAACAACTCTTATGTGTATTTTGTATAGGAAATGATTCTAAACTATTACAGTTCGACACGGGTAAAAACAAAAAGAAAAAACCCATCCACTTTTATATGTAAGCGTGTGAGCGTGCACGTGTGTGGAGGTGATATGTGTAGTGTTGTTGCAGTGATGTATTGGTGTGTCACTGTATCGCGCGAGCAGCGCACTCAAGGGCTCCACGCCGAGGGATCGAACCTAGGCTTGAGAGGCTGCCGAAGGGGGCCTAGTCTGGTGTGCGGGAGCGAAATTTACACCCAGACCACGGCGGCGTGATCTGAGGTTACGCGGGCGTGGGCGTGAGCACGCTCTGTTTGGAGAGACAGGCTGGTACTGATCGTTCGCTGCCGTTATTTCATCGGGAGGATCGGTAAAAATGTGTCGCGGTCGTCTTTTGTAACGCGCGGCGTTGGGTACGGTTTCGTATGTTGCGGCGGATACCACTAACGGACTGGGATGATTCACGGCTTTTTCGAAATAACTACTAGTGAGTGATTTTATGTACGCCCAGATAGAAGGTATCTCCAGGTCCCTATGGAGATCGACTCTCCGGACGTACCATGGGGCGCCGGTCACTTTACGCAGAACGCGGTTTTGTAAAACTTGTAACTTGTTTAGAGTTGATTGCGGTGCATGTGCAAAAACGGGACAGCTATATGTCATGACCGGGCGAATACACACTTTGTACAAGGTGAGCTTGTGTCTGAGGGACATCTTACTCTTACGGCAAAGCAACGGGTGTAGGCGACCCAAAACCATAGCGGCTTTATTACGTACTCTATCTATGTGAGACTCGAAATTTAAGTGTCTATCTAGTGTGACACCGAGATACTTGACCTCGTCGGTCCAAGGTATGTCGGTGTCGTATAGCCTGATGGGCTGCAATCTGTTTACGCGTTGTGTGGGATCGAAGAGTATCGCGGCACTCTTATCGGGATTAACCTCTATACGCCATCGAAGAAACCAATCACCGAGTGTGCTAACGGTTTCTTCGATGAGTTTCCTAAGTTTGTCCGGCCGCCAATGAGAAGCGTAGATAACTGTGTCATCAGCATAACAACCTACCTCTACTCCCGGGAGCCGAGGTAGGTCACTGATGAACAGGTTGAAAAGGGAGGGCGCGAGTATTGAACCCTGTGGCACGCCTGAGCGTATCGGATGTATTGACGATAGTTCGCCGTCTACTCTATAACGGAAAGTCCTATCTGTGAGAAAATCGCGAATGATATGAACTAATCTATCGGGTATGCGAGATTGACATAATTTATGTACGAGCCCTCCGTGCCAGACCTTATCGAAGGCCTTGGCGACGTCAAAGAAAACTGCTATCGTGCGTTTCGGATTTTTCTTTTTCGGGTTCGGGTCGCGATTCGGATCAGCGTTAAAGTTAGAAAAAATGTACTCCGTGAGGCGGTGTACTTGATTTGTACATGAATGTTCGGCGCGAAAACCGAACTGTTCGGGCGGTATTAAATTAAGCTCCGTAAACGAAGTCTGGAGACGGTTCAGAAGGAGCCGCTCGTAAAGTTTACCTAGCGTATCTAATAAACTAATAGGGCGATAGCTAGCGGGAAGCGTAGCTTTTTTGCCGGGTTTATGTATACCTATCACTACGGCTTTTTTCCAGACGGCTGGAAAATAGCCCTGGGACATGGCCGCATTGAAGATGCAGACCAATAGAGCTATGATGTGGTCAGGAAGGAGTCTCAGCACCTCGTTCCTGATTCCATCGGGACCTGGGGACTTTCTAAGTTTGAGACGCTTTATGGCGGCCGAGACTTCGTCAAAAGTTATCGAGGTTAGGGTATCCGCGGGAGGAGACGCGAGTGCATGCTCTACCGACGACTCGATCGAACCGATATGAACAGTATCAGTATTATCAGTGTTTGGCGAACACTGTTTCTCTAAACTCGCGGCTAGACATTCTGCTTTATCTATACTATCGAACGCGGGAGGCAACCCGGGGCCTCTGTCGAGAGGAGGCATCGGGGTGGCGAGATCTGATTTCATAGTGCGCGTGAGTCTCCAGTACGACAGGTGAGACGGCCGGAGATCCTCCAGAAGCCTGTCCCACCTGTCGCCCCGAATCTCAGAGATACGAGTTTTAACTAACTTACGTAACGAACGTAATCGATCGCGGTTCTCTACAGACGGGTAAGCGTCGTGAGCTCGAGTCGCGGCGTTCTTTTCCGTGATCAACGCTTTCACGTCGTCAGGGAGTATAAAGCGGCGATCGTTCGCCGCTTGTACCTCTTTCGAGGTCTCTCTGACGGCGGTCTGGCTAAGACCCATAGGAGCGGAGCAGCAATGAAGAATGTTACAAAATCGGGGTATTTTTTTCCTTTTCAGAGCTTCCGCTGCGTTTTAGCGCAAAATAACCATTCCACGCTTACGTATTACCGCTCAACGAAGTGGGCACGGGTCGGCTAGTAATAGATAAAAATTGAAAATAGGAATAATTTAATAACAAAACAATACTGTCATATGCCGAAAATATCATAAAACAAATCTTTAATGTCTGTTTTAAATATTGAGTATCAATATAGGATAATGAATATCCGTTTTCCTTCCACAAAATTACATTGCTGGGACTTTTCAACGAATGAATATTTTAAACAGTGTTAAGTCTCTATTCGTCATACTTCACGCTCCCTACGTCTACAAACTACAATATTTGCATAATACTAAATCGTTTTTTCCCAAAAAAAAAACCGAAAAACAGGTAATAATATGTTTATATGAACACAAGCAGAAAAAAACGATGTATCATTTATTATGATCGAATTTCGACCACTGAACTAGCCCTTATATAAATAAATAATCACCACCATAACAAGTTGTAGTCCGGTGAAGCTGTTAAGACCTTGCTAGGTCAATAGGCGTAGTCAGTTTGAGAAAAAAAACCACCATAACAATAATTTCGTAAGTGACAGGAACACAGCTGAATATAAAATTGATCAGAATAATTTTGCTATCAACTTTATTCAGATGTATGTTTGTATGTACAATTTGGAATTGAATACAAATACTAACCAACACCGCGTATTTATTTTTTAGTTTTCAACAAGAGCGTAAACATATCGTCGCATTAAATCATACAACATCAGAAATTCAGAGAAAATATTTCCATTATATACATTCCCATTCAGACGTTCGTTTTTGCCTAAAAGTGTCATATATCGACAGACGTCCACTTACTTGAATAGGCGTGTAACCAAAGGAAATATTTATAGATAGACAGATGAGTAATAAAATACAAACCATGTATCTTAATGGATCTAAAGAACGCAACTAACATTCTTCGAAACGATAAACAAGTAGACGAAATAGATTATTGGAAGCACAGCGCTGGTTAATGAGCACGATAAGCTGAGTATAACATAGTAATAAAAATGAATATTACCTGTGATCAAAAACTAAGAATCGAAAATAACAGAACGAGTCGTCGACGAAGCCGATTTGGTCACACCTGCCTCTCTAGCCTCCTTAAAGTGCACCTGCGCTGACTTCGATCCACTTATAAGAGTAATAATATGTTAATTTCAATAGAAGACAATAAAATAGTGAAGTTAAATGCAGAGAAAATATAGTAAACAAGATAGCCATCCCAACTATTAGTTGAATCTATAAAAGTAAAATGATAAAAGGGTTTGCCGTTAGTACGTACACGCATCAAAACTACTGGATACGTTTCGATCAATTTGGTTTTGGTTTCACTTCTTAGAGACTTGGTTCATATCTAAAAAAAAATCAGGATATCTGCATTCAATGTCAATGTATTGATATTTAAATAAACTACGATTTTTATAAACACTATGCGTTTGGCAATAAGTGTTTTCTTTGCATGGAGTATTGAGGCAAGCTGTGTGTATTGTATGAAGAAACTGTGTTCAAATATCTACACATAACAATTTTCATGGTAATTACTTGGACAATAAAGAAGTTGGAGTGCTGTAACGCCGTGTAGTGCTGAGTTATTATTTAATGAATAACATATATTGCTTCTCCATGGAAAAATATGTTCCCCACCTTGTTAGTGATCGATCAAATGGAGTTCGAATTTAAGAATCATATATATATTATCATATTGCGTTCCTTGTGAAAATTTTGGTAGAAGATTTATCCTATACAAGTAACAGTATATTTCATAATCAAAAACATATTTCAACGTAGGCGTGTGTTAGTGGCGTCCGGGGAAGGCGAGGCGACACCATATATATTATCATATTGCGTTCCTTGTGAAAATTTTGGTAGAAGATTTATCCTATACAAGTAACAGTATATTTCATAATCAAAAACATATTTCAACGTAGGCGTGTGTTAGTGGCGTCCGGGGAAGGCGAGGCGACACGCTCGCAAGAAATATTACCAGTTCGGGCGGTGAGACGGTGAACTACGCAACCGAGATATCTGCCATCTTCAGGCCCAGCTAGAGCCTTGTGCGGTTTATCTCTCCGCCCGACGCTCGGCGCCGCTCTTTGGGAAATTGCGTACACAGCAAACAAAGAAATTGCACGTCTAGATAACGAACCGGAGCGTATCGCGTTTATGAACGCCCCTCGGCGTCATCCACCCGCTACATTGCAATAATCTCACAGACCTCGGATCGTTACACATCACTTTCGTATCGTTATATACTATAAGTATCCAAACTATACGTTCCTCGTGGATTATAACCTTAAATTGGTCATATCAAAATGCAAGCGCTATAAATACAATAAAACCCTTAAAAAATCCGTCCTGAAATAGGTAATAATGAAGTAAAATAATAATGATAATAACTAAATAAGTTAAAAAAAATTGTTGCTCAGAGTTACGATTTTAACGTATATAACAAATTAAATGAAAGCAAAAAAAGAAGGTGCGGACCAAGAGTCTGCAGAATAAAATAAAACTATACAAGTTCCTCAAGATTTATATATAAATATATATAAGCGTATCATTTCAGAAGGGGTGCACCCATTGGGCTAATTCTTTTTTATTGTATTTGTAATTGCCAGGACAATGTTTGTATGAAAGAAAATATTTAAAAAATCTTTCGGGAAAATTAAAAAATTGCATAAAAAAGTCCATATAAAAAGAAAGCAATGAGTGAAACAGGAGACCTTCAAAAACATTTTGACAAAACCGAGAGATCGTAAAGGCAGAATTTTGTCACATTTTCTTCTTTGCCACAACCGTACGACGTTGGGACGGGTAACTAGTTTTGTATAAATATGAGAATATGAAGACAGTTTCACATAAGAGCATTTAATTCCAAATAAAATTTATATTACGACAATTAGTATACATCTACACATAAATATTTAAAGTCTGGGTGTTAAATATTAACATAGAACTGACAATTACGTTCAACCAAAAGTCACGATTAGAAATCGAACCCACAACCTCAGGGCTGAATAGTGTAGTATATAAGTACTACAGTGTCAATAAAACACCGTACAAAAGACTGCCAAGGATTTAAAGTGACTTACATTATTATGGATATACTTAAGATATGAGTAACCAATTTAACATTTAGGTAAGACACCTTGACGTCACAAAATAATAAGCGAGCAGTTAATTAAACGAAAACCTAAGATATGAGTAACCAATTTAACATTTAGGTAAGACACCTTGACGTCACAAAATAATAAGCGAGCAGTTAATTAAACGAAAACCCACCTGTTACAACCTTCATAAATTCTGTATAATAAATTGCAACATACATAGTAATCACAACAGTAGTTTACACAGAGGATAGACAAATAAAATACAATCAAGAGATTGTTGAACAACTTCAATAGTGAGGTTATTGATAGTATGAAGAATGTCGGTATGTATTACGTTTTTAAAAACTTTCCTTGCCTTACAAGTAATACGAGCGAAAACTCGATAGAAGTTTGATAATCCTCAAGCCGCTGCCCGTCAGAGATACGGTAGTTTTCGACGAGGGTCGGCCTCCCCGGTCGGATACTCTTTGCGATTCAACGGCTCAAAAGGAGCTTAGACCTAGTGACTAAAGAATGGCAATGACCGTCTCGACGAACGAAATAAAATTAAAAACCCACTCGTCTCGTCCGTTCGTACGTTAAACCTCGCCAAACTGGCCCGATATGTATTTACTTAACTAATATTTTATAATTTACACAGGCAAATGTGGTCACGCCGACGCCATTGTGTGTAAATCCGAGTCCGCCGACCTAAACAGTTTAATATAAAACGTGCTATGCAGTGGAAATTGATACTTATGTGAATAATTTTAAAGATTTTTACATTCGTGAAATTAATAATAAAAAGGCGGTACACATCACGGGGCCAGTCAACTGTATTCCCCAAGGGCGTGAATTCCGGCTAAAATTATCCGCCGCAAAATACGATGTCTTTCAAGGCGAACCCTCCTTCGGAAATATAAGAGCGAACGAGGAATTTTGGGCTTTGAGTGACGTGGCTGCTTCCCTTGACGGCTTTTACGGAATTCTCTATACTCTATCTATATAATATATTACTTATAAAATTTCTTCTAGTTCAGTAATGCTCGTAACTCTTATTAGATTATAGAATTTGATACAAATAGCAACTATTTCATATATATATCGTTTATGTTAAATGTTAGTTTATGCAAATTACGGTTACCGTGTTTGACGTATTTGATGTTGGAAAACAAATTACTGTTAAAAGAATAAAACGAAAAAGGTATTCTTGAATTAATTGGTATTTAATTTCGAGAAGTAATAACACAAAAAACTCGTTTTATTATATTATTATTAGATGATATCGGCGTCTTCGTCTGTGTTATTTATTGCCTTAATAATATATCTTATGTATAGAGGAAAAAACATAAACATTACACCGCTTGCCCCACTTCGCCATGACAAGAAAACACACATCGCAGCACGTGTAGTGTTTATAAAAGCCTTAGTTTCATATAACTTTATACAAAAATCTTCGAAGTAAAATTACAGCAGACTTCTATCGTTTTATTTTTACGAGTGCTCGGCCAGTGGTCGGATTTCGTCTACAGAGAACAAGAAAGAAATGTTTTCCAATTTTTTTAATTGATAAAATTAAAGCTCGTCAATAGCTACTAAAAAAAGGAATGAAGAAAATCGAATCAGGAACAAAGGAGAGAGATGTTCTTAATTGTTTTCCCACTACCGATTTATAGATAGATAGAAGATTATCATTGCCGTGTGCCAGCATAAACTGAATAAGGCTCATAAAGATACTGTTATCGAGTCGAAAACATAACACTAACAAAACTAAAATTCACGTAGAATTTCTAGGGCACGTACTCAACCGCGTCTCGACTCACAAAGTAGTGTAGAGTTACAGAAGAACACGTCTAGCTAGGGGACCGGTGGGGAACATTGCGGGGATCAAAGAAGTAGGGTGCGGGGGTCGTACCCACTCTCTTCGTGACATTTTCGCAAACGAGCCACGGGGAACGAGACGACCGAGGCGCTGTGAAATTTGCAACATCGGCGCCAGGCTAAACGACTTTAAGCCCGCCGACACCTAATCGGAGAGACGGATGAACGAATTCAATTATCTAAATCTTAACGGTTTAATTTAAAAATCTATGAATCTAACAATAATTCCTAACAAGCGTATAGATAAATTCGATTCTTTTTCAATATCAACCAAGCATAGCGCACTATTACATTTCTATGAACTATTTAAATCGGAATAGGCGTTAAGCTATTCTTAATATCAAAATGGATGAGTGACTTCGGTAGTATCAAACCGTGAGACCGTTTCATAATAACTTACTTTGAAAATGTTGCGTCACATTGAAAGGGTATCATCAAAAGAACCGATTGCTTTATCTACTTTCGGATGTCGCTGTAGCATTCGGCTTCTTTTTTTTATTTCATATTTATACGAAATACAGAATTACTAACAGTTTTGTTATCTACATATACGAATAATTGTAATATTTATAATACGTTTGTAGTGGGTTATCGCTTTCTACGAATGAGAAAAGAAATTCCTGAGAATTATTTAATCAATAATTTATATTATAATTATATTTCATTAAAATGAACAACAAATACGGATTTAAAACAGGTACGTGTACGTGTAGTACAGTGTAATATAACGGCGTCCAACGAAAGATCCGACAGTCATGGCTTCACGTCAGCCTGCAAGCCGTATAATAACTGGATATAAAACTACATTAATTGATTGACCTTGAAATGCAACAAACTAAAAGAGTCACTGTGACTAGTTTGGCACCATGCGCAAATTAGTAAAGTTCTAATCCGGCGCAGATACTCTTTAACCTCGCAACAAGGTCACATTAATTTCAGCCACTGTCCTCAATTATTTACATACATCGTATGTAAAATTAGTATATATATAAAAAAATATGGCAAAACAATTTTCTATTATTTCATAGGTTTTATCGTTTCGCCACAATGTCAACTAACGTTAAAAACTATGTGATTCCAAATACTCGTTAAACACAAAACCAAAAGCTTAGTAACATGATCTCAACTTGAGGATGGTACCTATCCAGGCGAGCATAGAAAAATACTATCACGGTTTAGTTTCATCACAATATTTTCCGTGACCGTCATTCACAAAGAATCGAACCTATGCCGATCGACGCTATAATATAACAC
>MU159247.1:20200-33349 GCA_015888305.1 Antheraea pernyi | reverse complement strand
AAACTACGATTTTTATAAACACTATGCGTTTGGCAATAAGTGTTTTCTTTGCATGGAGTATTGAGGCAAGCTGTGTGTATTGTATGAAGAAACTGTGTTCAAATATCTACACATAACAATTTTCATGGTAATTACTTGGACAATAAAGAAGTTGGAGTGCTGTAACGCCGTGTAGTGCTGAGTTATTATTTAATGAATAACATATATTGCTTCTCCATGGAAAAATATGTTCCCCACCTTGTTAGTGATCGATCAAATGGAGTTCGAATTTAAGAATCACATATATATTATCATATTGCGTTCCTTGTGAAAATTTTGGTAGAAGATTTATCCTATACAAGTAACAGTATATTTCATAATCAAAAACATATTTCAACGTAGGCGTGTGTTAGTGGCGTCCGGGGAAGGCGAGGCGACACGCTCGCAAGAAATATTACCAGTTCGGGCGGTGAGACGGTGAACTACGCAACCGAGATATCTGCCATCTTCAGGCCCAGCTAGAGCCTTGTGCGGTTTATCTCTCCGCCCGACGCTCGGCGCCGCTCTTTGGGAAATTGCGTACACAGCAAACAAAGAAATTGCACGTCTAGATAACGAACCGGAGCGTATCGCGTTTATGAACGCCCCTCGGCGTCATCCACCCGCTACATTGCAATAATCTCACAGACCTCGGATCGTTACACATCACTTTCGTATCGTTATATACTATAAGTATCCAAACTATACGTTCCTCGTGGATTATAACCTTAAATTGGTCATATCAAAATGCAAGCGCTATAAATACAATAAAACCCTTAAAAAATCCGTCCTGAAATAGGTAATAATGAAGTAAAATAATAATGATAATAACTAAATAAGTTAAAAAAAATTGTTGCTCAGAGTTACGATTTTAACGTATATAACAAATTAAATGAAAGCAAAAAAAGAAGGTGCGGACCAAGAGTCTGCAGAATAAAATAAAACTATACAAGTTCCTCAATATTTATATATAAATATATATAAGCGTATCATTTCAGAAGGGGTGCACCCATTGGGCTAATTCTTATTTATTGTATTTGTAATTGCCAGGACAATGTTTGTATGAAAGAAAATGTTTAAAAAATCTTTCGAGAAAATTAAAAAATTGCATAAAAAAGTCCATATAAAAAGAGAGCAATGAGTGAAACAGGAGACCTTCAAAAACATTTTGACAAAACCGAGAGATCGTAAAGGCAGAATTTTGTCACATTTTCTTCCTTGCCACACCCGTACGAAGTTGGGATGGGTAACTAGTTTTGTACAAATATGAGAATATGAACACACAGTTTCACATAAGTGCATTTAATTCCAAATAAAATTTGTATTACGACAATTAGCATACATCTTCTACACATAAATATTTAAAGTCTGGGTGTTAAATATTAACATAGAACTGACAATTACGTTCAACCAAAAGTCACGATTAGAAATCGAACCCACAACCTCAGGGCTGAATAGTGTAGTATATAAGTACTACAGTGTCAATAAAACACCGTACAAAAGACTGCCAAGGATTTAAAGTGACTTACATTATTATGGATATACTTAAGATATGAGTAACCAATTTAACATTTAGGTAAGACACCTTGACGTCACAAAATAATAAGCGAGCAGTTAATTAAACGAAAACCCACCTGTTACAACCTTCATAAATTCTGTATAATAAATTGCAACATACATAGTAATCACAACAGTAGTTTACACAGAGGATAGGCAAATAAAATACAATCAAGAGATTGTTAAACAACTTCAATAGTGAGGTTATTGATAGTATGAAGAATGTCGGTATGTATTACGTTTTTAAAAACTTTCCTTGCCTTACAAGTAATACGAGCGAAAACTCGATAGAAGTTTGATAATCCTCAAGCCGCTGCCCGTCAGAGATACGGTAGTTTTCGACGAGGGTCGGCCTCCCCGGTCGGATACTCTTTGCGATTCAACGGCTCAAAAGGAGCTTAGACCTAGTGACTAAAGAATGGCAATGACCGTCTCGACGAACGAAATAAAATTAAAAACCCACTCGTCTCGTCCGTTCGTACGTTAAACCTCGCCAAACTGGCCCGATAAGTATTTACTTAACTAATATTTTATAATTTACACAGGCAAATGTGGTCACGCCGACGCCATTGTGTGTAAATCCGAGTCCGCCGACCTAAACAGTTTAATATAAAACGTGCTATGCAGTGGAAATTGATACTTATGTAAATAATTTTAAAGATTTTTACATTCGTGAAATTAATAATAAAAAGGCGGTACACATCACGGGGCCAGTCAACTGTATTCCCCAAGGGCGTGAATTCCGGCTAAAATTATCCGCCGCAAAATACGATGTCTTTCAAGGCGAACCCTCCTTCGGAAATATAAGAGCGAACGAGGAATTTTGGGCTTTGAGTGACGTGGCTGCTTCCCTTGACGGCTTTTACGGAATTCTCTATACTCTATCTATATAATATATTACTTATAAAATTTCTTCTAGTTCAGTAATGCTCGTAACTCTTATTAGATTATAGAATTTGATACAAATAGCAACTATTTCATATATATATCGTTTATGTTAAATGTTAGTTTATGCAAATTACGGTTACCGTGTTTGACGTATTTGATGTTGGAAAACAAATTACTGTTAAAAGAATAAAACGAAAAAGGTATTCTTGAATTAATTGATATTTAATTTCGAGAAGTAATAACACAAAAAACTCGTTTTATTGTATTTTTATTAGCTGATATCGGCGTCTTCGTCTGTGTTATTTATTGCCTTAATACTCTTATATATATTTCGTATCGGATAAAGATTTCACGTCTCTAGATAGGTTAGTTAACTGCGGTGCGACACGACGGACGTCACGCGTGACGCGCAATGCGCGCTGTGCCTTCCCCTCGCGTCGAGGCGAGCACGTCACGCGCTCAGCTGATCGCGCGCGCCGCTCAACCGGCGTGTAAACAAATCATAGTAACGCTCCCACGCTAACACACCGCACCGCTTCGCTATGACACCAATATATACCTTCACTACTGTACCGTACGATGTTGTAGATTATTCCGATTGTCAATTTATCTTATACCTTTATTCCTTTGAATTTATATAACATTGACATTTTTGTATATTGAAAGAGATTGATGTATGACGTACAAAGAATTGTTTACTATTGTAACACAAATACGCTAATTTCATTCTATAATTTCATATAACCATCATTTATTGTCTATATTAGATGTCAACGAAAATAAATAAAAAACTTCGATTAACTTCGTGGTTTTCTAATATAGTATTTAT
Organism: Antheraea pernyi; assembly: GCA_015888305.1. Taxonomy (NCBI): domain Eukaryota; kingdom Metazoa; phylum Arthropoda; class Insecta; order Lepidoptera; family Saturniidae; genus Antheraea; species Antheraea pernyi. The sequence goes on along the minus strand of MU159247.1, from coordinate 30,057 downwards.
ATAATATAATGTATAATATAGTATTTAGTTAGTATTATTTCAATTATGAAACAGAGCTGTCATTATATAATTAAACTAGCGGAGCCGGGTTGACAGGCGTTGCGTTGTTGTCCTGCCATAGTTCTTAATAATAAATATTTAAAAAAAATGGGAGTCACATTTTCATGCGGTTTCCATGGGTTGAGAGACATAAAAAAATTGGTCAAAAATAATTAAGTTCTCTAAAACAGCGCCACCTACAAAGTCCAAATAAAGCTCCAAACTGTTCAGATGAACCTATGAGTTTATATTAAAATCAACCAAACAATTTAATAGACGAAGGCTTTCGAACACACGCACACAGTATTTTTATATATAAATACAAATAATTACACATATAATTTTCATCCCAAATTATATATAATATAATATTGTAATCTGTCAATTGAGTAGCTACATATATTTGTTATGTACAAAATATTATAAATTCTAATCGAGAATAGAATTTTTTTTACACATACTATTTTTTTTTAATTATACTTCTAGAAGTCTACATCTTCTTTACTTTACCTCTTCCAAATTGATATATCTTATAACATATCAAATGAGGCTAATATATATTTCACATATATACAAATTTATTATAATATAGGAAGTTGTTTAAGTGTTAATTTGTATATACGGTCTGTGCTTAAATTTATTCTGAGTACGTATTTAAAATAAACGAAAATGTATATTCGAAACCGTCGAAGTATCCATCGACACATTCATTATACCAGTGATAACAAAGTGATAGGTAGTAAACCACAAAACCGGTCAGGGACACCTTAATTACCAGTTCTCCACAAAAATGGCGACATTACCACAGCCATTAAAAACGGGGTCAAGCGCGGTCGGTCGCTCAGCTACCGAATCAGCTAGTAAAACATCATCAAAATAGACCCCATATAGTTTACATAAATTCAAATCAGGCAGCTGCAATGCATATGGAAGCTAATAGCAATACAAAATGATTTCCACAACTTCGAAGCACAATGAGAGGTTAATATTACGAATAAAAAATAGATCGCATATGAACTCTAAATATTTAAACACATTGTTCAAGGGAACAATTACAATATAAAGAGAATTCTAACCCTAACGAATATTATAAATACGAATGTGTTTTTTGATTGTCCGAACATCATGAAATATTATATAAACGTTGTGAGGAGTACAGAAAAGTAAATAATTTACTCTTCATTACAAAAAGCTACTGTTACATAACGCTGGTATATTAACGCGCATGTAGTCGCGAGCAATAACAAATAGTACAATAATTATTTACTATAAAACCGTAACATAATTATTTCATTTTAATAATTCTCTACGTAACCTGATACAAATTTAGCATGTTAATTAAATCGAATACTAAAATAGCATCACTAATGAATACACGTATGTTTTATGTACTGAATATATTATATACTTCTTTAATAATTTGTTAAGTTTTTTTTATTATTAGGGTGGGACAACGTCCGCCGGGCTCGCTAGTATATGTATATTAAAGAAGTATATAATATATTCAGTACATAAATAATTATTCGAAACAACATAGTAGTCTCTTTAGCCGTGTAACGACAAATCAAATGGCACCGTGAAACAAAAATAATGAATAACCTAGCTTCGCTGACGTCTTCGCACGCATTTATTACGTATAGTTAATTATTAATCGTAATTTTATTTCGTTTAATTTTCGTCGTTATTCGTAAATTCTATAATTTATGTTTCATTAAAAATCGATCGAAAATATATTTTTTTAAATGTATTTTACAATTTCTTATCCTATTATCAGTGTCTTTAAAGCTTATCAAATTAGGCTAACATACACTTCCCGTGTTTAAATTTTCATTAGAATATGTAAAACCATTTTATTTATTATGTTGAGTTTGATGTATAAAGTTTATATATATAATACACCAAATCACTTATACACCATATTTAATGCAAACACAAGATTTATACAAGGTACATACTTTATAACCTGAGAAAGTATGTTAATAGTGATTTTTAGAATATTCTAGAAAATATTGTTTCGTTACAACGAAGAAAACAGGTTACTGACTTGTTTCTAGATTGAATGATAATACAGTATGCTAATACTGTAATAATAGATAAAAATTGAAAATAAGAATAATTCAATAACAAAACAATACTGTCATATGCCGAAAATATCATAAAACAAATCTTTAATGTCTCTTTTAGCAATATTTAGTATCAATATAGGATAATAAATATCCGTTTTCATTCCACAAAATTACATTGCTGGGACTTTTCAACGAATGAATATTTTAAAGTGTTAAGTCTCTATTCGTCATACTTCACGCTCCCTACGTCTACAAACTACAATATTTGTATAATACTAAATCGTTTTTTCCCAAAAAAAAAACCGAAAAACAGGTAATAATATGTATATATGAACACAAGCAGAAAAAAACGATGTATCATTTATTATGATCGAATTTCGGCCACTGAACTAGCCCTTATATAAATAAATAATCACCACCATAACAAGTTGTAGTCCGGTGAAGCTGTTAAGACCTTGCTAGGTCAATAGGCGTAGTCAGTTTGAGAAAAAAAACCACCATAACAATAATTTCGTAAGTGACAGGAACACAGCTGAATATAAAATTGATCAGAATAATTTTGCTATCAACTTTATTCAGATGTATGTATGTATGTACAATTTGGAATTGAATACAAATACTAACCAACACCGCGTATTTATTTATTAGTTTTCAACAAGAGCGTAAACATATCGTCGCATTAAATCATACAACATCAGAAATTCAGAGAAAATATTTCTATTATATACATTCCCATTCAGACGTTCGTTTTTGCCTAAAAGTGTCATATATCGACAGACGTCCACTTACTTGAATAGGCGTGTAACCAAAGGAAATATTTATAGATAGACAGATGAGTAATAAAATACAAACCATGTATCTTAATGGATCTAAAGAACGCAACTAACATTCTTCGAAACGATAAACAAGTAGACGAAATAGATTATTGGAAGCACAGCGCTGGTTAATGAGCACGATAAGCTGAGTATAACATAGTAATAAAAATGAATATTACCTGTGATCAAAAACTAAGAATCGAAAATAACAGAACGAGTCGTCGACGAAGCCGATTTGGTCACACCTGCCTCTCTAGCCTCCTTAAAGTGCACCTGCGCTGACTTCGATCCACTTATAAGAGTAATAATATGTTAATTTCAATAGAAGACAATAAAATAGTGAAGTTAAATGGAGAGAAAATATAGTAAACAAGATAGCCATCTCAACTATTAATTGAATCTATAAAACTAAAATGATAAAAGGGTTTGTCCTTGGTACACGCATCAAAACTACTGGATATGTTTCGATCAATTTGATTTTGGTTTCACTTCTTAGAGACTTGGTCCATATCTAAAAAAAAATCAGGATATCTGCATTCAATGTCAATGTATTGATATTTAAAGAAACTACGATTTTTATAAACACTATGCGTTTGGCAATAAGTGTTTTCTTTGCATGGAGTATTGAGGCAAGCTGTGTGTATTGTATGAAGAAACTGTGTTCAAATATCTACACATAACAATTTTCATGGTAATTACTTGGACAATAAAGAAGTTGGAGTGCTGTAACGCCGTGTAGTGCTGAGTTATTATCTAATGAATAACATATATTGCTTCTCCATGGAAAAATATGTTCCCCACCTTGTTAGTGATCGATCAAATGGAGTTCGAATTTAAGAATCACATATATATATTATCATATTGCGTTCCTTGTGAAAATTTTGGTAGAAGATTTATCCTATACAAGTAACAGTATATTTCATAATCAAAAACATATTTCAACGTAGGCGTGTGTTAGTGGCGTCCGGGGAAGGCGAGGCGACACGCTCGCAAGAAATATTACCAGTTCGGGCGGTGAGACGGTGAACTACGCAACCGAGATATCTGCCATCTTCAGGCCCAGCTAGAGCCTTGTGCGGTTTATCTCTCCGCCCGACGCTCGGCGCCGCTCTTTGGGAAATTGCGTACACAGCAAACAAAGAAATTGCACGTCTAGATAACGAACCGGAGCGTATCGCGTTTATGAACGCCCCTCGGCGTCATCCACCCGCTACATTGCAATAATCTCACAGACCTCGGATCGTTACACATCACTTTCGTATCGTTATATACTATAAGTATCCAAACTATACGTTCCTCGTGGATTATAACCTTAAATTGGTCATATCAAAATGCAAGCGCTATAAATACAATAAAACCCTTAAAAAATCCGTCCTGAAATAGGTAATAATGAAGTAAAATAATAATGATAATAACTAAATAAGTTAAAAAAAATTGTTGCTCAGAGTTACGATTTTAACGTATATAACAAATTAAATGAAAGCAAAAAAAGAAGGTGCGGACCAAGAGTCTGCAGAATAAAATAAAACTATACAAGTTCCTCAAGATTTATATATAAATATATATAAGCGTATCATTTCAGAAGGGGTGCACCCATTGGGCTAATTCTTTTTTATTGTATTTGTAATTGCCAGGACAATGTTTGTATGAAAGAAAATATTTAAAAAATCTTTCGGGAAAATTAAAAAATTGCATAAAAAAGTCCATATAAAAAGAAAGCAATGAGTGAAACAGGAGACCTTCAAAAACATTTTGACAAAACCGAGAGATCGTAAAGGCAGAATTTTGTCACATTTTCTTCCTTGCCACACCCGTACGAAGTTGGGATGGGTAACTAGTTTTGTACAAATATGAGAATATGAACACACAGTTTCACATAAGTGCATTTAATTCCAAATAAAATTTGTATTACGACAATTAGCATACATCTTCTACACATAAATATTTAAAGTCTGGGTGTTAAATATTAACATAGAACTGACAATTACGTTCAACCAAAAGTCACGATTAGAAATCGAACCCACAACCTCAGGGCTGAATAGTGTAGTATATAAGTACTACAGTGTCAATAAAACACCGTACAAAAGACTGCCAAGGATTTAAAGTGACTTACATTATTATGGATATACTTAAGATATGAGTAACCAATTTAACATTTAGGTAAGACACCTTGACGTCACAAAATAATAAGCGAGCAGTTAATTAAACGAAAACCCACCTGTTACAACCTTCATAAATTCTGTATAATAAATTGCAACATACATAGTAATCACAACAGTAGTTTACACAGAGGATAGGCAAATAAAATACAATCAAGAGATTGTTAAACAACTTCAATAGTGAGGTTATTGATAGTATGAAGAATGTCGGTATGTATTACGTTTTTAAAAACTTTCCTTGCCTTACAAGTAATACGAGCGAAAACTCGATAGAAGTTTGATAATCCTCAAGCCGCTGCCCGTCAGAGATACGGTAGTTTTCGACGAGGGTCGGCCTCCCCGGTCGGATACTCTTTACGATTCAACGGCTCAAAAGGAGCTTAGACCTAGTGACTAAAGAATGGCAATGACCGTCTCGACGAACGAAATAAAATTAAAAACCCACTCGTCTCGTCCGTTCGTACGTTAAACCTCGCCAAACTGGCCCGATATGTATTTACTTAACTAATATTTTATAATTTACACAGGCAAATGTGGTCACGCCGACGCCATTGTGTGTAAATCCGAGTCCGCCGACCTAAACAGTTTAATATAAAACGTGCTATGCAGTGGAAATTGATACTTATGTGAATAATTTTAAAGATTTTTACATTCGTGAAATTAATAATAAAAAGGCGGTACACATCACGGGGCCAGTCAACTGTATTCCCCAAGGGCGTGAATTCCGGCTAAAATTATCCGCCGCAAAATACGATGTCTTTCAAGGCGAACCCTCCTTCGGAAATATAAGAGCGAACGAGGAATTTTGGGCTTTGAGTGACGTGGCTGCTTCCCTTGACGGCTTTTACGGAATTCTCTATACTCTATCTATATAATATATTACTTATAAAATTTCTTCTAGTTCAGTAATGCTCGTAACTCTTATTAGATTATAGAATTTGATACAAATAGCAACTATTTCATATATATATCGTTTATGTTAAATGTTAGTTTATGCAAATTACGGTTACCGTGTTTGACGCATTTGACGTTGGAAAAAAAATTACTGTTAAAAGAATAAAACGAAAAAGGTATTCTTGAATTAATTGATATTTAAATTAAAGTCATGTAATAATACACAGTTAATATATAGTAGCATATATCTACTTGAAAATCTTGTTGTGCAAAAGAATACTCCAAATAAAACATAAACTATGTGTGCAGCATTCCACTTTACAAGATTAATTACATGTACACCGCTTGCCCCACTTCGCCATGACAAGAAAACACACATCGCAGCACGTGTAGTGTTTATAAAAGCCTTAGTTTCATATAACTTTATACAAAAATCTTCGAAGTAAAATTACAGCAGACTTCTATCGTTTTATTTTTACGAGTGCTCGGCCAGTGGTCGGATTTCGTCTACAGAGAACAAGAAAGAAATGTTTTCCAATTTTTTTAATTGATAAAATTAAAGCTCGTCAATAGCTACTAAAAAAAGGAATGAAGAAAATCGAATCAGGAACAAAGGAGAGAGATGTTCTTAATTGTTTTCCCACTACCGATTTATACACATTGTTCAAGGGAACAATTACAATATAAAGAGAATTCTAACCCTAACGAATATTATAAATACGAATGTGTTTTTTGATTGTCCGAACATCATGAAATATTATATAAACGTTGTGAGGAGTACAGAAAAGTAAATAATTTACTCTTCATTACAAAAAGCTACTGTTACATAACGCTGGTATATTAACGCGCATGTAGTCGCGAGCAATAACAAATAGTACAATAATTATTTACTATAAAACCGTAACATAATTATTTCATTTTAATAATTCTCTACGTAACCTGATACAAATTTAGCATGTTAATTAAATCGAATACTAAAATAGCATCACTAATGAATACACGAATGTTTTATGTACTGAATATATTATATACTTCTTTAATATACATATACTAGCGAGCCCGGCGGACGTTGTCCCACCCTAATAATAAAAAAAACTTAACAAATTATAAACCTGCCTCGTGAATCACTCTATCAACTGGTGACAAACCGCATAAAAATCTGTTTCGTAGTTTTTGAGTTTATCACAAACAGACAAGACACGACGACAGACGTAGCAGACGACTTTGTTTTATATTATAATATGTAAATATGTAATAAATAATCATTCGAAACGTAGTCCGGTGAAGCTGTAAAGACCCTGCCAGGTCAATAGCGTAGTCAGTTCGAAAAAAAATAGTGTCAGTACTTTTAAATATTAGTAAAAAAATTGTTGCAGGTGTCTAGGAATAGGTAATAAGATACATTTCAATCATTTTTAGAAATGTCTGTCTGTCTGTCGGTTTATTGGGACACTCACTGTTAAAGCGCTGCGTTCACTATAAAGCATGTCTTCGAGTAACAACATTTCGTCATTGTTTCATCAAAATTTTAATGACGACGCGACTTAAGTACTAAAGGAAAGTATATAAGTAAATGGATTTCATACATCAGATGATTTTATTAATCGCCGTTTTTTACATAAGGTCCCACGCGGACGAAGTCGCGGGCATAGCTAGTAAATAAATAAAATGGAAACGGAACATCAATCTGTCAATTCCAGCATCGCTGTGCATCTCTACTGTCTTCTGCCACACACTTTTTATATGAAAACTTTTTCACCTGAATCTTTCACTTCTCTGTAGGATTTTCTCTCCAATTAACAGCCAATTCAAGTAAATCTATGTACCTTAAACTTATTCGGTGTTATTACAAAAAAGTTAAATACGTATTGAATACTTATTTAAAAAAAGTTTCGAATTAAATGCACCGCGGTCGCTGAATGTTCGCCATCTTGCTCTTTTGTCTCGCTTTGGTTACGTTAGGTTAGACTTGTGAAAAAGGATAACGCGAACTTGCCTCGGGCGAGCGCGGTGCATTTATTAGGAAACTTTTTTAAACCAAGTATTTAATACGTATTTAACTTTTTTGCAATTACACCGTTATAGTTTTAGTCAGTCCAGCGGTTAAATACTTAATATTTTCGTGGTTATTAAGGGTGTAACAGAAATGTATCACTCCAAGTCGCATTTACTTTGTTCTTTAGGACCCGTTGGTACTCCTTATATCGTCTGATCATCCATCAGTTAAGTGTTGCGCCACTTTCGAACAACTTGAACGACAACAACAAGTTCTGGATGTTTATCGAACTAGGTGTTTGTTTGTTAGCGGCGAATTGGTTACCTTCGATCAGATACTGCTTAAAAGGGAAGCTGAAAAGAAGGCGTTCACAGAAATGGCTTCATTGAAACAGGCCGAGACAATGGAGAAGATTGTTGGTAAGTTTTCGTTTCAATACAAGCTCTATATCCTAATTGTTTAATTAGTAACTTCGAGTCTGCCCGCGTTAGTTACTTGGTGAGAATGTAGTTTTCTATCGTGGAAGTGACTTTTAGAATTGAATTCGTATTACCAAAGATTATTTCTTATATATTTTCTAGCGTGCCCCGGCGGACGATGTCCCGCCCTGATAATAAAAAAACAGTGTGTGTCTATTTATGTACAGGCGTTAGAAGGTATACTTCATTGGCGTAACAAGATAAAAATCTTTTCAGAATTTTTATCTTTCGCCTTACTCTACGTTTGTAGAAAAAACGACACTAACAATAGAAAAAGTTGACTATAGCTAACTTCAGAGTGTCGGTTTTTCGTGACGGCGAGCGCGCGCATCGTAATAACTTCAGGGTGTTGGTTTTTCGTGACGGTGTGCGCGCGCATATTAACAATTTACTCTCATCACTTTTCCCTAACGCGCCAAAACAAGTATAACTTATAAACCTCGATAAATTATATATAAATCTTCCTCATGAATAACTATATCTACTGGTGAAAACTGCAAGAAAATCCGTTCAGTAGTTTTTGAATTTATCGCGAACAGACATACAGACGTGACAGAGGAATTGGTTTTATAATATGTTTTATACATTTATTTCGGAGCCTAACAGCTATAATATACTATAATTAATTTTTTTTTTCTCGAACTGACTACGCTATTGACCTGGCAGGGTCTTCACAGCTTCACCGGACTGATTAGAAAGGATACATGAAGCGATTTACTAATCGTCGCTGATAAATAACAAAATACAATTAAGTGAACCTAATAATAGTATAATGCAAAAATATTAATAGATTATTTTTATTTGCAATCGCCGTCATTAACGAACTTGAAACAACAATACAAACAAGAAATACACATTTGCAAACCCGTTTATAATAATAGCGATAAATGTCGTTTTTTATGTGTAAATATAACTGCTGAATCATAACTATAGATTCTTAACGCCAATTTTTTAACATGAGGGAGATAATTTATCAGATGGATATTATAAAATTGAAAGTAATTACCGCTATTATGGAGTGTTTAAATTTTACAAGGAGTTTTTATAACGTCACAGAATAAATGTTCGGTATTATTATTTGTAATCCACATCACTTGTATACAATAATCAAATAATATAATAAATAAGATCAAATAATGCAAGTTTGTAAATAAAAAAGCAACTACAAATACTAAAACCCATGAAAAACTCCAATTACTGGTTGCAGCATGAATGGGTCGGCTCGCCCGGGGTAGTACCACCCTCTCATAGAAAACCGACGTGAAGTAACAGTGCTTGCATTGTTGCGTTTCGTACGGTCAGTGAGAGCGCCGGAGGCACACCTCCCCTCCCCTCCCCTTGCTCCTCTCCCTCTCCCTCCCCTAACCCTTCTCCCCAAAGGGTGGCAACGCACTTGCGACTCCTCTGGT